>BTHU01000008.1:114331777-114401777 GCA_036184795.1 Tokudaia tokunoshimensis
CATGCAAGCACTTGTGGGAAAGAATGTGACCTTGGACAAGGCAGTCCCTGTCTCTAAGGCAAGTCCAGGACAGAGCTGTGAACCACAGGAAGGGGTATTTTTATAGCTGTATCAGCTTTAAGAAGAGAACAGCATCTGTGCAGAAAGGCCCTGCCCAGCCAAAGCTAGGCCCCTCCCCCTCTCTGCCCTCCTTGTGGTCCCACCCAAGGTAACCTTCTGTTCTGGTCACTTAATTGTCCTGAAACCCTAAATCACTTGTGGAATAACATTTGATTTCCCAGGAACAGACTGTGAAAAGCTTCAAAAATCCCTATAACAATTTTCTTCCATAGCTCAGGATGATAAAGCAAGCCTGTAATGCCAGCAACTTTCAGGAGAATCAGAAATTCAAGATTATCCTTAGCTGCAGACAGTTGTGGTGAGCCTGGGCTACAGAAGACCCTATCTCAAAAATATTTTAAAGATGTATTTTAGTTGCAGTGTGTGTGTGTGTGTGTGTGTGTGTGTGTGTGTGTGTGTGTATGTACATGTGTGCATGCACACGTGCATGCACATGCCCAGAAGGCCAGTAGGACATCAGATACCCTGGAACTGAAGTTACAGGTACTTGTGAGCCAACCAATATGTGTGCTGGAAACTGAACTTAGGACCTTGGCAAGAGCAGCAAGTACTCAGTGCTGAGTCATATCTCCACCTCCAAAAGATATGCTAACTATAAGTAGTAAGAAGAAGAGGTCATAAATGTGAGAGGAGTGGGGAGACACAGAAGGAGCTGGAGGGGAAGAGAACTGATCCTCAAGTGTGGAAGAGGTCTGTGGTATGTATAAAATTAAAAAAAATAGGGGCTGAGAAGATAGCTCAATCAGTAAAGCCCTTGCTTTGCATGCTTAAGGACCTGAGTGTGAACCCCAAAATCCATGTTCAAGAAAGAAGAGGAGAGGAGAGAAGAGGGGAGGGGAAGGGACGGGAGGGGAGGGGAAGGGAGGAGGGGAGGGGAAGGGAGGAGGGGAGGGGAAGGGAGGAGAGGGGAGGGGAGGGGAGGAGAGGAGAGGAAGAAAGAGGAAGGAGAGGAGAGGAGAGGAGAGGAGAGGAGGGAAGGGAAGGGAAGGGAAGGGAAGGGAAGGGAAGGGAAGGGAAGGGAAGGGAAGGGAAGGGAAGGGAAGGGAAGGGAAGGGAAGGGAGGAAGGGAGGAAGGAAGGGAAGGAGAAGGAGGAAGGGAAGAAGAGAAGAGAAGAGAAGAGAAGAGAAGAGAAGAGAAGAGAAGAGAAGAGAAGAGAAGAGAAGAGAAGATTTCATGTACCTGTAATCCCAGAGCTGAAGAAGAGGAGGACACAGGCGGATCCCTGGGCACTGGACAGCCAGCCTAGCCTCGTTGGCAAGTCCCAGACCAATGAGAAGCTGTCTCATTATTTTTTTTAAGTAGCGGAGAATAATACCCAAGACACTTCTGTTGCTTTCCACCTCAACAATCTAATGTTGGAAAGAAAACAGAACATTCAAATTCAACATCTCTCTGTGCTTCTGAAAAATGAAGTCAAGAGTCCTGGGTGCATTTGATGAAGCCCAGTGCTGGGATTTTTAGAGTTCAAAGTTACATTTTAAAACTATGCATGAGGAGTTGGAGAGATGACTAGGTGAATAGGATACCCAAAGTGATCAAAAGACTGGCGTTCACATCCCCAGAACCCAAGTAAATGCCAGGTGGGACTAGGAACAGACCTGTGATCCCAGCACTCGGGAGCCAGAGACAGGGGATCCCAGGAACAAGCTGGACTGGATTACACTGGCTGCAATGGTGAGCTCTGGGTTCAGGTGAAGAGCCAACCTTGCCTCAAGGAATTGGATGGAGAGCAACCAAGGAAGATTCCTAGCATCAGCGTGAAGCCTCCACACACACACACACACACACACACACACACACACAACACCTGTGAGAGAAAAAGAGACATGACTAACTTAGCTGGTTGGGAACACAACACGTCTAAAAGTTTCTCCATACCAACAACAGCGGTGTGCAGGACTAGTCATATGCCCAGTTTACAAGATGACCACAATGAGGTTCAAGGTATTCCCGCCCATTAGCCAGGCCTTTCCCTCTTCAGAAGGTCTAGTGCGGCTTAGGTTCTCTACAACTAACCTCTGCACCTGACAAAAACTAAACTGTTGCTTAAAGCATGGTGTGCAGACATGTATGCACATGTTTATGCACGTGTGTGAGTGTGAGGATGCATGCAGAGGCCAGAAGTTAATGTCTGCTATCCTTCTCATCAATGCACCACCCTATTTCATGTAACAGGGTCTCTTGCTGTCTGGGAGCTTCTTGATTTGGCTCTATAGACTGGAAAGCCAGGGAACCCCAGGGATCCTCCTGTGCCTCCCTCTTCCGTTCTGGGACAGCACGCACATGCCATCACACACTGCTTTTATTATATAAGTAATGGGGATCCAAACTCAGGTCCTCAGATCTATATGACAAACACTTTATCAATTAAGCCTTCTACCCATCCCTTAATTTTTGAACTCCCTTAATCTTTGAAAAAATATTGAGAAGCTGGAGAATGGCTCTGCAGTTAAGAGCACTGGCAACTCTTCCAGAGGACTCCTGTTCACATCCCAGCATCTGCATGATAGTTCACAACCCTCTGTTACTCCAGTCCTGGGGAAGTCAACACTTTTCTTCTGGCCTCTGTGGGCACCAGGCACACATTGGTGCACAGAGACACATGAAGTCAAATGCAAGTACACATCATCATCACCATCACCATCACCATCATCATCAAATGATTTATTTAAATGTACATGAGTCAGTTTTCTTCTTAGGTATCTTCAGAACAAAAGCAAACTAAGTAGCTACACCAAACCCCCAGCATTCTTCCAGTAATACCTAGGTTTGCTGAGATCAGATTTAATGAAACAATATAAATTACATGAAAAACCATAAGCTCAAATATTGTGAATATGTCTATGAAACACCCCGGTTTGCCCAGGATCAGCCTGGTTCTACCTACTAAAGCCCAAGGGATGCCAACTCACCTCCCTGGGCTCCCTGTTCACTTCCCAGAGTATCTGTATAGCTAGTAAATTATAAAGTCACCTTAATTATAACAGGTAAATGGAGACATTTTGTATCTCACAAGCAATGATTTACAAGGAAAACAAATCACAAAAGAAATATTACCTAGCAACATAATCTCAAAAATGTAGGAAACAAAACAATTATAAGGAGATCTGGATAATGCCAGTCAAGTGGAATTTCTTCACGTGCCTCATTTGGCAAATTATACATGAATGAAGCAGAAAAATAGAAAAGATAAATAGGTTTTAATTAACACAATTGAAATACTATATATATACATATATATTGAAATATATATAGATAGATAATTGAAATATATATAAAATTGAAATACTATCTATATAATTGAAATACTATATACATATATATATATAATTATATATATATAATTGAAATACTATCTATATAATTGAAATACTATATACATAATTAAAAGTTAGGTATTATAAATTGAAATAATATATATACAATTGAAATTATATATAATTAAACATGCATATATATTTTATATATACATATATAATTAAAAGTTAGGTATGTACTTGAAACATGCATGGGATATGCAGGAAAATTAACCATAATCATAAGCTTTATACTTACAAAGAAAGGCCTAACAAGTATCAGAGAATCATCATCTTACAAGCAGTTTCTGATAACTGAGCAATAAATAAGGAAAAAGAAACAAAAACAGAAAAAAAACCTTCTGGAAATTGAAAAACACCTTGGTAAATCACACTGCCGATAAAAGAATTCTGTAAAGTGTTTAGACTGTGTGATGAGAAACTGCCTGTCCATATTACTAGTTTATGAATGCAGCAGTCAAGATACATTACCAGCTGTGAAGGTATCCACAGTCAGGTGGCTTCACCTTCCTTACACAAACAAAGAACTTCGTTACACATTATAGAGGCCTTGCACGCTACAGTGTTTCTAACTGCTATGTGTCCTCCTTCAATGGATAGTTCTAACTGTCAACTCAACACAAGTACAATCACCTGGGAAGCAGCATGGTGGAGGACCGTCTAGGCGAGTTTGGCCTGCGGGTATGTCATGGTGGGAACATTGTCTTTATTGACTTGCAGGCTGCACCATCTGCTGGGTTTGGATTCTGAACTGTATAAGAATGCAGAAGGCAAGCTGAGCAGACGCACATGCATGCATGCATGCATACATTGCTTTCTCTGCTCTTGACTGTGGATATGACGTGACAAGCTGCTTCAGGCTCCTGCCTTAACTTCCCCACACTGACCACTGTAACCTGGAATTCTGAGCCAAATAAACCCCAGGTCCCCTAAGCTACCTCTGTCAGGATAGCTTTATTACAGCAACGGAAACAAAACACTTCCTCACTACGATATAAAAATCTTGAGATATAATCATTACCTTTTCATATTTGCTTTCTGACACATAGCCGACACTCATAATTGATTTGCTGAACAGTAACATTCTAAAGAAAAAGAAATACCCTGAAAGACTAAATATCTGCCAAATAATGCAGGATAATAAGTGTATATCAACATTCAATACCCCAGAGCACTCAATGTACCAGATATAACCAGACACAAGGTATGAGCAGAAAGCCACTTTCTACCCCATCTCCTTTCAAAGCCCCCTGCCCCCATCATGAGAAATGTGGAATGCCCAAGTTGATGGCTCGTGTTGTGGAGTGCCAAGTTGACGGCTCATGTTCAGTAAAACACTTTCTCAGGCCAAAATGTGGTGTAACGTGCCTGTAATCACGGCACTTGGGAGGCTGAGGCAGGATGGATGAGCTCAAGACCAGCATGGCTACACTGTAAGGCTTTGTCCTGTAATATGCTGTTGTGAATCTGGAGGATACGTCTCCATAGGATGCTTGCTTGATTTCACCATTAAGGGAAGTATACATTCTAAAAAGCTTGGGTATGAACCAGAAACAGGAAGCTGCCATCTATAAATAACCAGCAGATTACACCAGAAAGCTTCAGGTCCATTCTTTAAGAAGAGAAGGCAGCATGCAGGGGGCCGTGAGCCTCACCAAACACAGTCAGCAACAGGACTTTATGCAGATCATCTGGAAGAAGATTATAAGAAATTGATGGTGTTAAAAACCGCATGGTATTGGTAGAGTGACAGGCATGTAGATCAATGGAACAGAATTGAAGACCCAGAAATGAATCCACACGCCTATGGTCACTTACAAAGGAGCTAAAACCATCCAGTGGAAAAAAGATAGCCTTTTCAACAAATGGTGCTGGCTCAACTGGAGGTCAACATGCAGAAGAATGCAAATTGACCCATTCTTATCTCCTTGCACTAAGCTCAATTCCAAGTGGATCAAGGATCTCCACATAAAACCAGACACACTGAAACTAATAGAAGGGAAACTAGGGAAGAACCTTGAACATATGGGCACAGGGGAGAATTTCCTGAACAGAACTCCAATAGCTTATGCTCTAAGATCAAGAATAGACAAATGGGACCTCATTAAATTACAAAGTTTTTGCAAGGCAAAAGACACTGTCAAAAAGACAAAGCGGCAACCAACTAACTGGGAAATGATCTTTACCAACCTTACATCCGACAGAGGGCTAATATCCAATATATACAAAGAACTCAAGAAGTTAAACTCCAGAGAGGCAAGTAATCCTATTAAAAAATGGGGTACAGAGCTAAACAAAGAGTTCTCACCTGAAGAATATCTAATGGCTGAGAAGCACCTAAAGAGATGTTCATCATCCTTAGTCATTAGAGAAATGCAAATCAAAACAACCCTGAGATTCCATCTCACACCAGTCAGGATGGCTAAGATCAAAAACACAGGAGACAGCAGTTGTTGGCGAGGATGTGGAGAAAGAGGAACACTCCTCCACTGCTGGTGGGATTGCAGGCTGGTACAACCACTCTGGAAAGCAGTCTGGCGGTTCCTCAGAAAACTGGGCATGACACTCCTGGAGGATCCGGCTATACCACTCCTGGGCATATACCCAGAGGCTTTACCTGCATGCAATAAGGACACATGCTCCACTATGTTCATAGCAGCCTTATTTATAATAGCCAGAAGCTGGAAAGAACCCAGATGTCCCTCAACGGAGGAATGGATTCAGAAGATGTGGTATATCTACACAATGGAATACTACTCTGCAATTAAAAACAATGAATTCACGAAATTCTTAGGCAAATGGTCAGAACTTGAAAATATCATCCTTAGTGAAGTAACCCAATCACAAAAGAACACACATGGTATGCAGTCACTGATAAGGGGATACTAACCCAGAATCTCGGAATACCCTAGACACAATTCGCATATCAATAGATTTCTAAGGAGATGGAAGGAGAGACTCCTGGTCCTGGAAAGACTGGATGTAGGGGAACGTCAGGTCAGAGAAACGAGAGGGGGTTGAATGGAGAAAAGAGGGAGGGAAGGGGACTTATGGGACTTTCGGGGAGGGAGGAAACGGGAAAGGGGAAATGATTTGGAATGTAAATTAAAAAAATAAATAAAAAAAAAGAAAAAAGGAATTGACGGTGGTGTGAGGAAGAGAACAGGCTCCTTTAAGCGGAGAGTGGGGAGGGGGGGAGGGCTTGTGGGGGATCTCCTGGTGTCCTGAGGAGATGGCAGCAGATGAGACACATAAAAACAGCTAACATACAACCACAGCTCCAAAGCAACTTCTACCGATGACAAAAACAGGCAAGAGGGAAATTTACAGCTGAATTCAGGGTGACGGGGAGCATAGTGGGCTTGAAGAAGTATGTTCACGACAGCCCTAAGAAATGAGTCTGAACAACAGATGTTCCTCTAAAGAAGAAATCGAGAAAGAAATGGAACTTTATTGGATCCTTAACACACAGCTGCTCCCACTGGGAGATAGAAGGCCTCCAACTTCCCCCAAAATCTTCACATGGATAGCAAATAACAATAATTGATGGTAAATTCACAGTTCCTAGGGAGCACCTAGGGTCTGGACTCTGTAAGCAAGCAAATCCCTACATTATCAGGGCGAATATTTCAGAGCTTCGTATAAAAGCAAAAGATATTTAACTCAGTTAATTTTTTTCAGTTTTTGTTGGATGTTTTTGTGTCCGTCGATGCTACAAGGAGCTGTGTGGATTCTGTGAGTAAATGCTTCTCTCCCAGTCTTTGCATTCCCAAGACAAGTCATATATCTTAGTGAACCTGATGACTGTTGTACTTTCTGTGAGAGAGGTTCAAGTCCCCAGTTGATACCATTTCCTGGTGCTCATGAGTCATGAAGACTCTCACCTAATCAATGGATAAATCCATGGATGGACTTATAAAAGTATTGAGAGGCACTATTGAGAGGACATGGAAACGGAGAGGTGAGACCTGACTGGAGGGGGGGATATGTCCTCCAAGGACCTGTCCTCACTCCCTGGCTATCTCTCCATTTCCTGGCCACCATGAGTGAAGCAACCCTGCTCCACCATGCCAACCACCACAATCAGTCCACCATGATGCTCTGCCTTGTGCAGACCCATAGGCAATGGATTCAGCCATCCACAGACTGAGATCATGAGCTAAATAAGTTATGATGGGTAATACTGTCAATGTGACCCAGATCTAGAATCACCTAAGAGACAAGCCTCTGGGCCTGATAACACCCAAAGGGGATTATCCCATTAACTGGAGTGAAAAGACCCGCCCTGGATATAGGTGGCACCATTCCATAAGCTGGGGTCCTGGGCTACATTACAAAGAAAAATAATCTGGACCACAGCATTCAGATTGTTCTGATTCCTGACTGTAGATGCAGTGCAACCAGCTGCTTCCAGCTACTTCCATCAGGAATTCCTCACCAGGGTGAACTGTGCCTTCAAACTATGAGGAAAAACAAAAACAAAAAAACAAAAGCCAAAACCTCCTCCCTTAATTTGCCTTTGTTGGGATATTTTATTACAACAAGAGAAAAAGTAACTTTCATCCCTTAGATTTGTTGGTTTGTTTGTTTCAGGCCTTTGGTCACAAGTTTAAAAAAACTAACACGGAGCCTTTCATCAAAGAGTCACACAAGCTAGAAAGACTGAGAGGCCCAGAGCTGGTTTCCTTGGCTTTGGTTGGTTTCTGAGTCAGAGTCTCGTGATAGAGTCTAAGCTGGCCTTGAACCTCTTCTGAAGTCCATAATGAACTTGAGATCCTCCTACCTCAATCTCCCAAACAGCTAAGACTACAGGCCTATGCCACTAAACCCAGAGAGTAGATTCTATTTAGAGACCTAATAGATGTGTTCGCAAGGCTGTCTCTAGAAAATCAATGTCTCTAGAAAGATAAAGGGATTCCAGCAAGAGAAAGGGAAATAGCCCAGAAAGTGTATGTTCACTGGCCAAAACAAGTCCACTCAGACAGATACAGTGGGAACAAATAAAATCATTTTTGACATGTATTAATTTATTAGGGTGGGACACATACTTGGAGATCAACAGAAAGCTTGCAACAATTGCTTTTCTCCCTCCACCATGCAGCTCTCAAGGACTGAACTCAAGTCTTGAGTTCAACAGCAAGAGCGCTCACCCACCGCACCATCCCCATGGTCCTAGCAGCTCATTTTTGCCATGAGTCCCTTTTGAGAGTCCTATATAAAAAGGGAGACATAGAATCCTGGTTTATAATTTCCATGTGAGGTCATAAAGCCTGCCGGCACAACTCCATGTCTTTTCCAGGCTTATGCCAAATACAGACTCTTGACCAATTCTCCTGGCTCAGCTCAGATCCATGGATCCAAACAACCTTGCTATCACATCCCAGAATGACTGTTTAAACTTCCAAGATACCTGGTGTACAGACCCTAATCCCTTCACAGTCCACGTCTGCATCTCATTTTAGCATCTTTTGCCCAGTGCCAGTGCAGAATAAACTCCCCAGGAGCTAGATGGTGTCTGATGCCTGAAAAAGTCACCCAGCAAACCAAAACAGCATGGAGGGTCGGAGGCAGAGCCAACTCTTTGCAAGCAAGCACCCTGCTCACATCCACTTTAGGCAACACGAGATGGCAGGCCCAAGTTTCAATCAAGTACATTATGCATAATACAAAGTCATTAAGACCAAAGAGATTGTAGTTTCCTTAAGAGGGGCATTTAATCTCCACCCTTAGAAACACAGCACACGAGAGGGGGTTGAATGGGGAAAAGAGGGAGGGAAGGGGGCTTATGGGACTTTCGGGGAGGGAGGAAACGGGAAAGGGGAATTGATTTGGAATGTAAATAAAAAAACTTAGAAAAAAAAAGAAACACAGCACAGCTCCTTCAAGTCTACACACACACACACACACACACACACACACACACACACACACACACTCCCTGGGAGGTGTTCAGGTCGGCTTGAGTTTGACCCAGTTAAGGGTTTCCTCACAGCCAGTCCTGAGAAGGTTTATGTCCAAGTGATTTATGGATGGAGTGCTCCCGGGAGACACCTGTAAAAGGGTAAGACAAGAAGGCCAATGAGGAGCAGAAATCGTGCAATATGAAACTCTCCGGTGAGGTCTAGCCTTGACCCAATCTTTCAGGCAGTCCTCGAGGCATAAATGGCACCAGGGGTCTGTCTGACTCTGAGGCAGATGATGAGGGATTTGTAAGTCCCCTCCTGTGAAGCACCCTCCAGTCAATGGGTTGCTATCTGCTGCTCCAACCTAAGAGACAGGACCCCTGTCATCTACCATTGACAATCTAGAGACCCAACCATGAGCCACAGCACATCAAGGCTGGACATCCAAATCTCACCAATAAATAAAGCCCAGGACTCTAGAGAGAATATCAACACCACCGCCACTTGCCATTTTCCCCAAACCGGGCTGCACACAGAGATGGCCTTGACATTCATCTTTCAGGGAAATTCAGTGGAATGCAGGATGAATTTTTGCTTTTTCAGCAGCCATAAAGGATTATCTTGCATCGAAGGGCCATGCTGAGAGATGATGTTTTGAGAGAATGCACTGAATTGATACCTCAGAGGACTTCTTACAAAGGCATGATTTATACATCACAAGACAAAGAGGATTTATATAAAAGAAAATGGATTCCTTTTCTGAACTGTTTTGAGAAAGACAGATGGCTTCCTGTAAACTGCAGTTCCATGTCTGTGAGCTGAGTGTTACCAGAAAATTACTAAGGTAACGCTGCCCCTGGGACCCGCTACACCATCCTCACTGCCACCCACACTGCGTGTGGGGGCGCATGGATGCGGGTGTGAAAGGGGCCACAGAAAGAGTTACCTAATCAGACTGATGCCTGCCACTAACAGCCCTCCTGGGGGAAACTCATATTATCCAAACGACACAGTTAATAGCCAAAAAGGACATTTTTAGCTCATTAAATAGTACAGTAATTGCTGCTCCTCCGGCTACTGCTGTTGGCACATTTGCCGGCCCAGTTCTTCCTAGAAAAGAACTGCTTTTACATTTTCTTCAGTGGTATAGCCCCAGAAAGCTGCCTGTGCCCCCCTGGAAACAAGCCTTGGCCCAGGTTCCTCTAAGCAAACCTGATTAAACTCACCGAGGGCTGGTAGGGTTGCTTGGTAGGTAGACACTTACCCCCAAGCCTGAGAATTGGCGTGAGATCTCCAGAACTTCATGGTGAAAATAAAACAACTCCTGCACACTGCCCTCTGACCTCCACATGCACACCACTGCAAAAAACATGCGTGAGTGCATACATACACTCACATAAATAAATTGAACTCATTGCGTCATTAAAAAAAACATGAAAGTGGAAAGGGGATACTTGGAAAGAGGAAAGAATAGAAGCAATGGAAGGAGGAAAGAGAGTATTCAGCAGTGAACATGATCAAAAACATTTTTTTACATGTGTGAATGTCATAATGAAACCCATTATCATGTATAGTATGTGCCAATATTAATTTTTTAAAACAGTCACCAAAGGTCAGCTCTTACCTATACGCAATCTCATTATATAGGTCATTCTCCAGACTTCAGACAGCTTGACTGACTCCTTGTCTCCATCTTTATGCTGGTTATCATATATCTGTATGATGGAGAAAATACTGAAGAGTCTAAGATGTGTAGAAATGTGGATGAGGTTAAGACTGCCTGATGCTTATCAGGCTTCCAAGTCCTCGACCACAAGGTGACTGGAAATTGTCAAGGACAAGATAAATAGTCAGATGGTGAGTTCGGGGTAACTGTCCCTGAGGAATTAAAAAGCAGAAGCCCCCAGGGAAACCTGGGAAACTGGAAAGCCTTTGAAGTACTGCGCCACAGAATCAGCATTCAGTACAAAGACCGGTGTGTCCACACGCCAGCCCTGAAGACGCTCTGTGTCATTTAATCCCTTTCTCCTGGTATAGCAGTGGCAAGCATAGGGAGGGGCTCTGGTGGGAGATTAGATCCCCAGTTGGGTGACTGTGATGACCCTCCTTTAATTCCAGGGAACAGGAGGCAGAGACAAAGAATGTCCTTCTGGAGCAGTGGCTAGCTGCAGTAGCTAGATTAGGAAGCTCTGGGTTGAAGTGACTACAGAAGGTACAGAAGGAGGGATGGAGGAAGACATCTCCTCAGGTCTACGTGTCTATGTCTGTGTCTATGATGATAGATAGATAGATAGATAGATAGATAGATAGATAGATAGATAGATAGATAGATAGATATAGATAGACAGATGATAGATGATAGATAGATAGATAGATAGATAGATAGATAGATAGATAGATAGATAGATAGATAGATAGATAGATAGATAGATAGATAGAGATAGACAGATGATAGATAGATGATAGATAGATAGATAGATAGATAGATAGATAGATAGATAGATAGATAGATAGATCTATAAGTGTCTCTATATTTCTCACATGTACACACACACACACACACACACACACACACAAACACTCAGAGAGAGAGAAGCAAGCAAACAAATGTAATGTCTTTAAAAAAAAATTTTTTTTAAAAAAAAAAAGAACCACAATCACATGTCCTTCAGTTCTGTGCCATTTTTATATGTCCCAATGTCTGGGTCATCGTAACCACTCATTAACCACTACTGCGACCATAGTTCAGTGACCCTTTTTCAAATGCCTCATATAGATAGGTAACTTATCAAAATCCACCCACCCAGTGCCAGATTTTTCCTTCAAAGTTATGTGAGAAGCTAAAGCCCCTTGGATTAGGAAAGGACAATGACTCCTAAACTGTCACTGTGGGGAGAATACCTGAGAACAATTTCAAGGCTCACAGTTCCAGAGGGTCCATGATGGCTCAGACCCAATTTTGGGGGCCTGTGGCAAAGCAGAACCTCTGGGCACAGAGGAATGACATGGTCACCATGTGGTGGCCTAGAGGAAGAGAACAAGAGGCAGGCCAGTATATCACTACCCGTCTGCCAAGGGCAAACCCTAGGACCTACCTCCTTCCACCAAGCGCCACCTCCTCGGGCCCTTATCACGATCCAACAGCACCAACAGGGAGCAAATCTTTCACCACACAATCTACAGGGAGCCATTTAAGATCGGTTTTTTTTTCCCCTTGAGGCCTTTAGGAAGCATTTATCTCTGCTAGAACATATCTAATAACAGAGAACTCTCTAACTGATGCAATTGCAAATCACCAGACAGAACTCAAGTTCAAGAATGGAAATTTAGGAAACAATTCTATCTACAGATCATCAAAAATGATGATACCTTGAGGTCTGGAGAGATGGCTCAGTGGTTAAGAGCACTGGCTGTTCTTCCAAAGGGCCTGGGTTCAAGTCCCAGCACCCACATGGCATCTCACAATAATCTGTAACTCCTGTTCTGGTAGATCCAATCCCCTTTCTGACCTCCTCAGCACCAGGCATGCACACACATACATGCTGGCAAAACGCACATACTGCTATTACTCTGATGATAATGGCGATGGTAATGATGATGATGGTGTTTGTGGTGGTGATGATGGTGTTTGTGGTGGTGATGATGGTGATGATGGTGGTGGTAGTGATGATGATGATGATGGTGATAAAGAAACTCAATAGCAAACTAACAACCAAGTAGGCAGAAGACTTTGACCCTAAGAACTAAGACATTATTAACAGTTATCAAAGAAAATATGAATAGGAAAAACATCCCATAAATATGGATTTTAAAAAAGCTTCATACTTTTACCATGTTGATAATGCCTAAAGAAGTTACAAAGTCAATATAACACCTATTGATAAAATACTTTTATTTTTGTTTTGGATTAGGAGGATGGGGGGGGGATTTTTGTTGTTCTTTCATTTTGTTTTTCAGACAGGGTTTTAGTCTGTTTCCAAGGCTGATCTATAACTCACTATGTAGCCAAGGCTGGTTTCAAACTCATAGCAATTTTTCTGCGTCAACCACCCAAGTGCTGAGTTACAGGCATGAGCCACCATGCCTCACACCAGTAACCCCTTTGTGAAAGCAAAACAGAACCTCATCCCAAAACTTGCACGGATCCTCAAGGGAACCTGAACAGGCAAAATAATCTTTCAAAAGAAGGAAGTCGGAGATCTCAAGCTCATTTCAAAACTTACCACAAATTCACAATAATCAAAACATCCATACTTGGTGTAGAGAGGATGCTTGAGCAGTAGAAGGGGGCTCAGAAATTAACCCCTACATATTATGAACAAATGCTGTTTTGTTTTGTTTTGTTTTGTTTTTTGAAGTCTTGGGACTTGAACCCAAGGCCTGTGTGTGCAGCACACACTGGTGAACCCCATCTCCAACCCCTAATCAAATATCTGTTGACGAAAGTCCCAAGGTATCCAAGGACTAAAATCAGACACTTGCCTTACAACATACAGGAAATTACCTCAAAGAGAACCAAGGATCTAAATTCAAGAGTTACAAGTGCTTCATTCTTACAGCAGAGCAAAGAGAGGTAAGCTCCTCAGCCTTGACTCGGCTGTGGCTTCCTAGGAACAAAAGGAGCAACCAATGAGAGAGGAAAGCAAATAGTTTACAGTTATCAAAACTAAAACTTTCCATATCAACAGTGAGTGAGAACAGGCGCAGAACCAAGGGAGCGTTTGCAAGCCATATAACTGACAGAAGGCCAGTGCTCAAAACACAATGAACACACACAGGTCAACAGCAAGCACACAACTTCTTGTTGTTGTTGTGGTTGTGGTGGTGGTGGTGGTGGTGGTAGTGGTTGTTTGACACAGAGTCTCATGTAGCCCAGGCTGGCCTCAAAATAGTTATATAGCCAAGGATGATTTTGAACATCTTATCTTCCTGCCTCCACCTCGCAAGCACTATGATTCCAGGCATGTGACACCATACAGTTTATGCAGTGCTGGGGATCGAACCCAGGGCTTCATGCAGACTAGGCAAGCACTCTACAACAGAGCCCCACCCCTGGCCCCAACAACACAGTCTTTAAAAGAGCTAAAGTTATGAACAGACATTTCCCTGTAACGGAGATGCAAACAGACACATGGAAACCTGGGTACATCGGCAGTCATTAGGAAATCCAAGTCAAAGCTTCATGGATACTCCTTCACAGATACTTAGATATTAAGTAAGAGGCAGACAGGCAGACAGACAGACAGGGAGACAGGCAGACAGGCAGACAGACAGACCCGTGACAGCAGGTAGACTGATAGCGAACACAGAGAAAGATAATAACAAATGGTGGCCAGGATGTAGAGAAGTCAGAATCCTTGACTGTCACTTCGGGGAGTGTAAATGTTGTAGCCACACAGAATCACCATGTGACATATTACTATGTAAAATTACCGATGAAACAGACATTAAAGAGCGAAAACACAGAATATTATTGTAGAATTACCATATGATCTCACAATTCTGCTTCTCAATAAACACGCAAAAGAATGAAAAGCAAACTCTTCAACAGGTATCTGGAGAACAGGATGGATAGCACCGTTAATCACAATGTGAAAGGTGGCAAGTCCCTAAATGCCCATCCACAGACAAATAGATAAACCCAGTATAGCATGTGCATGCAAATACTGTGTTATTACACAGCCTTATCAAGGAAGAAAATCCAAGCTGAGAATATCAGTCAGCGGCCAAGCCCTTGGCTAGAGGAAAGCCTGGGTTTTCACAACAGAAAACAAGGAAGTTCTAACAAATTCTATGTCATGGGTGAATCTGAAAATCACTATACTATTTGAAATAAGTCAGGCACAAAGCCATATGTATTGGGTGACTGCATCGGTAGAACCATAGTGGTCACCAATGGCTGGGGGACAGGAAGAGGAAGAGCTTCCTTAATGAGTATAGTTTCAGTTTGAAGTTACAAAAAAAAAAAAGTTCTAGAAATGGATGGTGTTGATAGCCACACAACACAAATGCATTTAATCCAAGAAGACCCAATGCAAACAGTAACTGATGTACTGTTGCTATTTTAACAAATACAAAGTCGGGCTCAGAAGATGGCTTAGTCAATAAAGCACTTGCTTTGCAAGTGTCCTCAGGGCCTGAGTTCAGATCTCCAGAACAAGGTAAAAATCCAGGCATCCTGCATGTACCTGTAATCCTAGCATGCTGACAAGGGAGGTGGAGACAGCTGGGTCCCTGGGGTCCCCAACCAGCTAGCCTGGTCTAACAGGTGATGTTCCAGGCTACTGGAGACTTATAACTGTAATTTTTTTTTCAAACCTTATTTTTAATGATGGTTCTTAAATGTTCTAACCTCCCTTCTAGCCTACCCCCAACCAGAGGGAGTGGAAAAGAAAGGATACTGGGGATGTGGACCTGTTTAGGAATGGTTCTTTGGAGCAACTCCCGTCTGTCTCCTGGCAGTTCAGTTCACAGACCAGCAGTGGCAGCTACACTAGATCCACTCACAAACACTTCACAGATACACCAGTAGTCCAGTTCAGTAGAGTCAGGATAGCAACCACAAATCATCAGCGGTGGCACTCCCTAGCAGAGACAGCCAGGCCTCAGCCTCAGCATTAGACAGCAGGAAGAACCAGGAGGGACCAGGAGACGTTCTCAGCTGTGCCTCTCTCAGGGAAGCAAAGATCAGTGAAGACAAGAGACCAACAAGCCTTGTTCAGCTAGCTCTTTGAGCAAGCCTAGCCCAGCCTCTGTCACTGGCAGTGGAGCTCTTTTTATACCCTCCAAACAGCACATGTCCTCCACAGGTCTTGCCTCAGCACGTCTCAGCTGACATCACTCTGTCAATCAGCTAGAGTTCAAGGAAGCAGCAAGAAACCAAGGCACGCCACCAGAAATATTTTGGTGCATTTTTCTCTATGGAGTCTGGACAAATGAAGCTCAACTATGTAATGTAAGGCAGACTAATACATGTTTGCCTTTAGCAAAGAATCCTTCATCACATGTCCTCTCACGTGCTTGCTTTAGCAGAACATCCTCTCTCCTGTGTATGCTTCAGCAAGACATTCCTTCACAAGTCTGCCTTAGCCTTTCACCTGTGTCCACTTCAGGACAACGGTCCTTCAGGTGTGTGCCCCAGCAAAACACCATGCAACAGACTTTCCAAAGAACCCTTCAGTTTCCCTGTCTCAAAAAATAGAACATAAAGACACCACCAAAGTTGTCTTCTGACCTGCACACATACGCATGTGCACTGCACATGTGTACATGCGTGTGTGTGTGTGTCTGTGTCTATGAATAAAGTATGACCTTTAGAACTGAACTGGAGCCCTCTTGTGTTACTGCCCCCAGAGTGAAGGCACCTAAAACTGAGCACACTTGCCTGAGAGTCTGTGACAACCAATCAGACTGAATACTCATCATAGACCATTGTTTGTCCCAAAGACCATTTCTCCATTTCTCCATTCTCTTTTTCTCTCTCTTGTTCTAGTAAGTGTGGGGGGGGGGTGCATGCACACATGTGGGAGAGTATACAAGTCCATGTGCACACTTGAGAAATCCAGAGGAGACCAGGTGTCCTGCCTACCACACTGTGCCTTACCGCCTGAGACAGGGTTTATCAGTCAAGCTGGACTGGGAGAGTGACTTAAGCCCCAAGATCCTTCTGCCGCCATCCTCACAGCACAGGTGATAGATACAGGTGCACAGGCCCCACGCAGCTTCTTACACAGGACCTGAGATTCCAGCTCAGGTTTCACGCTCACATGGCAAGCACTCTCACCCAGAGTCATCTCCCCAGTGCCATCATGCTACCTGACAAGAAGGAAGAGTGACACTTGTCCGGTCCACTCATTGGATGCTGGCATTCCTATTTACATATAAAAATACAGCCATATTCTTTTAGATTTGCTTTTGAGAGTTGGAGAGACGGCTCAGTGGTTAAGATCACTATCTGCTCTTCCAGAGGTCCTGAGTTCAATTCCCAGCAACCACATGGTGGCTTGCAACCATCTGTAATGGGATCTGATACCCTCTTCTGGTGTGTCTGAAGACAGCTACAGTGTACTCATGTACATAAAATAAATAAATCTTAAAAAAAAAAGAATTGCTTTTGAAAACCATTGATAGCTGTTTGCCTTCAACACTGCAGCCTGGTGCTAAATCCCAAGCCTCTACCAGCATCTTCCTGTGGATTTCCTGGTAGACCCAAAGCCCCTTTGAGCTTTTTGCCATTAAAAGGATCAACATGTGTGTCATCGAATCATCATAGGAATAATGTTAAAGTCCAAAGATGTGTCAATATTTAAGAGCACTGGCTGTTCTTCTAGAAGACTCCAGTTTGATTCCCAGCACCCACCCAGAGGCTCACAACCATCTGTAACCCCGGTATCAGAGATCAGATGCCTTCTTTCATCTTTCCAAAGTCTCTAGGCACGTACATGATGCATAGACAATACATGCCAACAAAATACCCGTAAACATAAATCCAAAAAGATGTCAAGACCCAGGTATCAACACTGGGGAGATGACTTTGTGGATAAAGTGTTTTGTGCACAAGCATAAGAACTTGCATTTGACCCCCCAACACCCACGTAAAAGTAGGCATGGCAACATGCATTCCAGCCCTGGGAAGGTGGAGACGGGTGGATGTTGGGGACTCCAGATTCAGTGAGAGACACTAAGTAAGGTGGAGGGCAGTGAGGAAGGAACCCGGCACTGACCTCTGGTGTCCACAGGATTGCACACACACACACATTGCCATTTACACACACTCACACATGCATGCACGCACCACACATAGGAACTTCCTCAGAATTCAAAATAATCTATTTGGGGTTAAAGCAAAAGATTATTTTTCTTGGGATTTATGAAAATCTCAGTCCTTTCTTAGCGCAGTGGCGGATTTGGAGGTGCGAGGGAGGGTAGTGTTTATTTTTGTAGGATTCAGATCATGGTCATCTGTCCAAAACAGCCTGCCTGCCTTCACACATGCTCACAGAAACTCTAGCGAAATCAAGCATAACTAAAAAGTAACTTTTAAAAAAGGAAAACCCAGCCTAACCAGATGTCAGATACATTCTAAAATGTTACATTCAGTTAATCTTGGGTTTCGCACCTTCTCCCCCTTGGGTATTACCAAAAATGTATTAAATTCATTTTTTTCCTTCATATACTAATTCCATAATTCCATCCGTGAGATGCTGCCGGGGGTTCTGGCGTGAATCGTTGTTTACAAAACCTGAACAGCTTACTGCTCGTGATTCTCTTCCCTTCCGTATGATTTTATATTTCTTTCCTCCTGATATTTGCTCCTTTATTTTACAAGGAAATTAAAATCTCTTCCAAGAGACATTCGTCTTCAGTTTCCAGTATCTTTCCCATTTTTTCAAAACTGTCCCTGTGTCCACTCAACTCCACCTCCTGCGCTGTCTTTCTCTTTCTTTATCCGCACCCTGGGTGACTTCGGGAGTCAGTAAACCGAGCCAGAAGAAACCGGAACCGCTCACAAACTTGGAGCGCCATGTCTGTCTTATGGGAGAAACTCCGAGGACAGTCTTTGCTGTTTTCTGTGCTATCCCTGTTTGTTTGCTTGCTTGCTTGTTTGTTTTCTGATCTTGGGAGAAGGAGCGTTTGATAAATCGTTGAAGCTGTTTTTCTTTTTTCTTTTTTTTTTTTTCATCTTCACATTTGGATAAAACAGGACAAAGCTTGGTGGCTGGACATTCTAGCGCCCCCATGCTTCTCTTTCAGGTATTGCTTCTCAGTGATTTTCCTCCAAGGAAGGAGATACAAGAACTTGCTTGGCCTCTGTTTTCATGGGCTTTTAGAGTTTGACAGACAGAGAGAGGTTCGAGCATCAGTGTGGCCACACAGGTTCATGTGTTTGAGCGTTTGGTCCCCAGCTGTTCTTAGAAGGTTGTGGAAGCTTTAGGAGAAGGAGCCTTACTAGAGGTGAGCAGGGTTGGATAAGGCTTTACAATCTAGCCCCTCTTCCTGTCTCCTTTCTTGTTTTCTGACTGTGGGTACAATGTGGCCGGCACACTCATGCTTCTTCACAACTCTGTCGACTGTACCCTAAAACTGAGCTGAAATAATCCCCTCCCTCTGAAGCTGTTTCTTGACACCATACTAGGGAGTTCTAGAAAGACATCAGAACTCCCAAAGCCTCAGTCACACCTCTTTAGGACTGTTATGCAATGGTGAGCTATAGTCTATGTGCAAGGCCCTCGACACAGCACTTCAGAATGGGAAGAGAAATTCGCAGTCATTGGCAAAGGACTAATATCTAAAACATAAGGGACTCAACAACGCAACAATAATAAATTGATAAAACAAGCCAATTACATGAATGGTATTTATCAAAAGAATATGTATGAATGGCCAATATGTATACGAAAATGTGTCCAATGTCACTGGTCATCACAGACATGTAACTCAAAGCCACAATGTAGCACCATCTCACTCCCCAACCCTAGCAAATATAATAAGCAGACATATGGGGACCAGGAAACCTTTGGGCACTAGTGATGTGAATGTACATTAGAACAGACATCATGGAGAGCAGAATGGGGTGGCCCTCAGAAAACTGCAGCTGGGAGCTCGAGAGGTGACTCCTCATCAGTACTGCTCCTGCAGGGAACAAAAGTTTGGTTCCCAGCACCCGTGTCAGGCAGCTCACAACCACAGACAGCTCCTGCTCAAGGGGATCTGGCATCCTCTTCTGGACACTGTGGGCATCTGCACAAACCCAGAAACAAAAATTTTAAAAGAAAAAGAAAAAAAACTAAAACTAGAATGGACAAGAAGGCTCAGTGGGTTAAGGCACTTGAGGCCAAGACTGGTGACCTGTGCTGAACCCCAAGGACCCACAGAGTGGAAAAAGAGAGCCAAGTCCCCCCCCCAAGATATCCTCTGATTTCCATGTGCATGCAATGCACATATGTGCACAGATACATATGTGTACATACACAGAGAGAGGGAGAGGTGGAGGAGGAGAGACTAAACGAAAGGATAAATATAATGGAAATATTTAAATGGAAATAGAACAATCAAATGATCCAGGGATCCACCACCCCTGGGTCTGTATGCAAAGCAAGGCACGCTGTAGAGACAGTAGCCTTTCCCACTCTTATTATAGCACTGCCCACAACAGCCAAGACAGGGGATCAGCCCAAGCCCCCACCCACGTACAACTAGGTGAATACACACAATGTATACGTGCGATGGAATGAACTCTTCCTTGGGATCAGGCATAGGAGATGTAGCTTCTAATAACAGTCAACAGTCAGTAGGGAAATGATGCCAGGCGATATTCAATGCTTATTTCCAAATAGCTAGAAACAAGGATTGTGAATGTTCCCGACATGGCAGTTACCCTGATCTGACTATAACACACTATGCGCATGTATTGAAATAGCTCACTCTACCACATCCACATTTATAATTACCACATATTGATTCAAAGTCAAAAAGAGGACATGAAGTTGGGAGGAAGGCAGGGTGGGCCACTAGGAGGAGTTGGACGGAGGTATCGATAGAAGGATATGATCAAATTACATCGTATGAATGTATGACGTGCCTGGTGCCTATGGAGGTCAGAAGACAGTGCTAGATCCCTGAGAACTGGAGTCACAGACAGTTGTGAGCCACCATGTGGGTATTGGGAACTGAACCCAGGCCCTCTACAAGAGCAGCAGTTAAGTGTTCTTACCTGCTGGGCCATCTCTCCAGCTTCGCTTTCTTCTTGATGCTTATTAATCTTCAAAAATCACAGCCAAAAATGCATATTTACTATAGAGCCAACAGTTGCATCATGGAATTGTATATTCTATGCTTATTCTTAAATTTCCAGTTGACTACCATATCTAGATGCCTTCCTCCAGGACCAGTTTTTTCAACCCTTACTTCTGCCACGTAATTTTTCTTTCTTTGTTGCTTATTATCTATATCTTATACTTTCCTGGAAGATGACAACAGAGTCACTATGGAAGATCTCCTCATCGTAAAATATCTTAAAACATATTCAAGGGGGCCTGAGGACTAAGACTGGGGAAAGACACAGTCGTTAGACTGAGGAGCCAACTAGGGCAGCTTAAGCTACCATGTGAATCGAGCATCATGTATGATAGAGCAGTGTGATGGTTTGTATATGGTTGGCCCAGGGAGTGGCACTATTAAGAGGAGTGGCCTTGTTGGAGTAGGTGTGTCACTGTGGGCATGGGCTTTAAGACCCTCATCCTAGCTGCCTGGAAGCCAGTATTCTGCTAGCAGTCTTCAGATGAAGATGTAGAACTCTCAGCTCCTTCATCATGCCTGCCTGGAGGCTGCCATGCTCCCACCTTGATGATAATGGACTGAATCTCTGAACCTGTAAGCCAGCCCCAATTAAATGTTGTCTTTTATAAGACTTGCCTTGGCCATGGTGTCTATTCACAGCAGTAAAACCCTAAGACAAACCGTTTGAAAGAGATGTCTCCTATAACTCTTGGGCATTTGAATACTTGATCCCCAACTGGTGAATGTTTGAGGATTAGGGATGTGTCATTACTGGAAGAAGTGTGCCACTGTGGATGGACTTTGAGATTTCAAGACTGGAAGCATGTCCAGTGTTCTCTCTGGTTCCTGTTGGAGATATGAGCTCCCAGTTGCTACTCCGGCCACCATGTCTGCTTGCCACCTGCCGTCTCTGTTCCACCATCAAGGACTCTACCCTTCAGAACTGTAGCTCAAAGTAAACCTTTCTACAAGGTATCTTAGTCGCAGGTGTTTTATCACAGCAACCAGAAAGTAATACATAAGGATCCCCATATCATTAACCCCAGCTTGGAAATAATCATCTCCAAACATGATAGCCAATGAGCACTTACCATTGTTGGGTTACCCATATCACATTTCACATAGGCTAGTTCGTTCTAGCCCTTTAAACCATCATGACCCAATTAGTAGTAATAGAACAACTTTACAAGTAGGGAAATTGAAGCTTTATTAGTAAAGTCGTCCACCCTGTGTCACTGAGATAGAAGGTAACAGGCTCGGGATTAGACCCTGATCAATCTGACTCCAAAAGTTTATCCGTCCAACAGGTTGCCCATCCGTGTGTCCATACACCTGATCGCCACGTGATGATGCCCAGCGATCTCATGAAAATCTATGAGACAGCCAGTATACAAGTTCAATAGTCTCATTAGCAGAGAAAAGGATAACTTCTTATTACTTTGTTTAGATTCAAAAGCCTGAAAAGAAAAAACAAACAGTCTGGGGAGTGTTCGTCTGTTGCTGTCCTTGTGACTGAATACTAGACGTGAGGTAGTTCATACAGCATGAATGTTCACTCAGCTCGGAGCAGAGGCCATGCTTTCTTGCTTGCTCACTATGGCTTGCTCAGCCTGCTTTCTTATACCATCCAGGACCTAGGGGATGGTGTTGCCCCCAGTGGGCTGGACCTTCCCACGACAATCAATAATCAAGAAAATGCCTTAAAGACATACGTGCAGGCCAAACTGAGGGACGTATTTTCTCAGTTGTTGTTCCGTCTTCCCAAAGGACTCTAACGTGTGTCAAGCTGACCTAAAGCTAACCAACACGCCATCTGCGGTCCAAGCTCTGGTGAGGTAGAGATAAGAGGATGCCTGGAGCTCAGTGCCAGCCAGCTGGCCCAAACTTCTGGGCTCTAGACCTTTTCTCAAACAAACAAACAAATGGGAAATGTGGAAAGTGACTAGGAAGAATGCTCAGTGTTGACCTGTGACATCTGCACACATATACACATACATATACTATACATGTATATTCTGTACACATGCAAATAATAAGTTGAATAAAAATAAAAGAAATACCAGTGGGCTTGTGATTTAAACTCAATTAAATGCTAACTGGAGAAAAAAAAAGTCACAATGGTTTTTTGTTTTTTGTTTTCGTTTTTGTTTTTGAGGCAGTGTAAAGTCCTAAGGCAAAGACTGAACACATTATGATTTTTATTGATCTGCGACATATGTGTACATAACAGCTGTGTCCAGTCCCCACCAGAGATCACTGAGGATAAAAGGGGGACACAGCCATAAACAGCATTAAGAGCAAAGGCCAGTCACAGCCACACTATTGAGAAACCCTGGCAGTAAGTCGCCATTGGTGACATAGGAACAGTGGTCAGCCTTGTGTAGCTCTTCGTCCCTGTCCCTTCTCCTCCCAAGCCAAAAGGTATACTGGAAACGGTAGTGGATATGGACACCTGTCTCATTGCCTACCCTGCAATGAAGTTCCTACTTTATTGGGAAGCCTCTCGGTGACTTGGTATCGTGCGCTGTGTATTCAGATGATGAGTTCTGTTCCCCAAGATCAAGTTGCAACACGGACAAAGTCATTGTATTGACCAATGTGCTGAAAGAAGGCTCCCCAATAATCTCTGATCAGGTAATAAAAGGTGGCCTGTGACTGGGCAGGAGAGAGAGGAAGGCAGGACTTGTGATTGAGTAGAGGGTCTCAGGTAGAGACCCCAGAGAGGAAGAAGAAGGGAAAGAAAGGGAAGAAGGTCTCCATTAGTAGGATGGACCACAAGTACATGGCCAAGAGAAGCTCACCTTGAGGACACACATGGACTCAAGCAAGCTGGGTGGGTGAAACCCAAACTACAAGTAACAGAGGTCCTATGACTGGGGTGTAGGTTAGAATAGCTCAGAACCTGCCAGGCATAGGGCCAGCCACTTGTTAGTAAATTCTGATGTCTCTGTATTGTTTACTCTGGAGCTAAACAGGAAAGAGTGGGGCAGACATCCCCCATAGAAATACTACTATAGGCACTAAAGTCTTCTTCAGGGAAGATGTCCCCTTTCTATTGCTGATATTTCATTTTGCCAAGGAGACGTGTTGTGAAAGCGCTGCTTGCACTACTAATACAAGATTGCGTGATTGCCCTAGGCTCCGGGATGAGGGTAGTTCAAGTCACTCCCTTCCAACAAGGTCTTAAAGAGTAACAAGAGTGTGATTTGGGTTCCTTACATTTGATTAGCTTAGTGTGCATGTGAAAACCTGTAATTCACTAGAAAACAAGCAGCAGACATTTTGCCAGGAAACTGAAAGAACTTGGCCTCCAGAGAGACTGCTCTTCCTCCCACCTAAGGACTGAGGCCACCCCACATCTCTGTGCTCATACACAATTTAGCAAACAACATTCTCCAAAGCCCACAGTGCTATGGCACAACTATCATCTCAGCATTTAGGACGCTGAGGCAGGAGGCTCTCATGTTCAGACAATCCTGGAATTTCAGCAGGATGAGACAGGAAGCTCTCAAATTCAAGACCAGTGTAAGCTTAAAAAACAGACCCTGGGGGTGAAGAGGTGATCCTCACCTCTTATCTAATGATCATCAATTACGTAGTTAATTGTCATCAATTATCTTATTGTCGTGAGCAGGTGAGAGAAAAGTAATTCCTTCAGGTGTGTTCAAACTCGTCAAAAAAAGTCTAAAATATGTCACTAGTGGTCTAACCCAGTGTCAGCTCTCACCCCATACACTGAGGTACCCTGAATCAAGTTATTCTCAACCAGGGGTGATTTTCATTCCTCCATACACTGAGGTACCCTGAATCAAGTTATTCTTAGCCAGGGGTGATTTTCATTCCTCCTGACAAGACATGCGACCATGTCACCGGGGGTGGTTGTTACTGGCATCTATTACATAGAAACCAGGGACACTGCTAAGTATTTTGTAGTGCACAGGACAGTTGCCCGAAGTGAAAAATTATTGGCGCAGAATGTGAAGGGTGTCGTCGAGAAGCCTGCCCAAGTGCGGAGCGGAGCGGGAACAACGGCATGCACCGAGTCCTGGCCAGGGCATCAGATCCCTAGATATCCAGTTGTCCCAGGCTTTGCACGATGAGAATGCTGAGACCCAAAAAGCACCCAAAACAGCCTCAGCAGCCAGAAGCTGTGATGAGGTCAACGCCACCGAGTCATTTCAGGAGAGCGAGCAGCGCCTGTTCAAGAAAGCTCACCTGCCAGGCTAAGCAATGCTGGTGAAGGTCTTTATGGCAGAGTCTGGGATGCCCTAGTGTTGCACTTGGCTCAGCTACAGAATAAAGTATTTTGTAGCTACAATCTTTCTTCAGTTTCTCTTCTGCAGCTGAGGCCCTCAGGGCTGATGGCTCCCCTGTTTGGAGGTCCATACAACTTGATTCGAGTAACCTTTGAACCTACATTTCCCCCCAGATGCAAAAGTAAGAATGTTTATGATCTTTCTCCCCTCTCATGGATATTTAAGGGAGGTGAGAAGACTCCCAAACCTCATGCCAATATACTAGCCTAAGCCATATGAAATTTCCATTTCAGAGCACACAGTTGGTCAAGTGTTGTTGTTTAAACTCAGCTCACACACAACAGCGTGTGCAGACAGGATGCTAACTAGAGCTATTTCCATCTCCCCTGACTGCTTTTAGTTCTGTCCCACCTGAACTTACAACCACCCTGTAGAGAGACAGCAAATTCAGTGGCCATTCCTATTTCACAAATGAGGAGTGTGGGGCCGAGGCCGCAGCTCAGTTGGTGGCTAGCACTTGTCTAACATGCACGAAGCTGTGGATTCAATCCCCAGCGCCACAGAAATCAGGTATAGTGGTACGTGCCTGCAAACCTAGCAGTCAGGAGAGTGCAGTCGGGAAGATCAGAAGTTCAAGGCCATCCTCTACTACCTAGTGACTTCGAGATCAACCTGGGTTACATGAGATTTTGTCTCCACTAAATTAATTAGTCTAAAATGAAGTAGGAGATGGCTCAATAACATGGGTGGAACTAGAGCCACTATAATATGCTGCCAAAAACAATCTTGTGTAATGGCACCTGAGGGGTGGAGTCAAGGTAAGAGTTGACTCTGTTCTCAGCAAAGAATGTTCTTTGCAGGGAAAGACCATCTAACCCAGGTTCATGCAAAAGCTGCATTAATTCAGAAGAGAACTCTGAGCTGGTAGACGGTAGCTGCAACTAGAGTAACCTCCTGCCTCCTCCAAACCAGGCCTCCTGCACCAGTGTCTCTGAACCCTACAGATGCACAAACATTGCTAATAAGCTTCAGGGTCAAACAGCAGGCAGCCCCAAGAAGGGGTCCACAGTTCTGATCAATGAGAGCAAGGGCCAGCCTTCCCCAGGCCTGCAGTTTCGCTGGCCTGCTCAGCAGTTCTATGGTGTTATTTTTAGTGAATTGAGTTAATAGAGATTCTGGAAGTGGTGTGAAAAAAGCCAAGTCACTGGAGGCTTCCTGCTGACTTCCTAACCTGAGGCAGGCCACAGCTGCAGGGAGCCCAGCCAGGGTTAGATAAGTAGTGTTCCATTGCTGTTGCCTCTGGTAATAGTGGAGGGGTGTGTGTGTGTGTGTGTGTGTGTGTGTGTGTGTGTGTGTGTGTGTGTGTAATAGAACTAAGGGCCTTGCACATTGACAGGCAAGTGTTGTCTCGACTTTTCCTGGGAAGACATGGATAAAGGCCTGCTCCCCTCAAAGAAGACACCAATGACAGACCAATTCCACCCAAGTTTTACTGGTGAACCAGTGAACCAAGGAGTTTATTGGACTTGCTTATAAGACTCATGTGTAAGTCAGATGTGGTGGCACACACCTTTGATTCCAAGACTTGGAGGTGGGAGGATCTTAGTGAGCTCAAGGCCCGTCTGGTCTACAGAATGAGTTCAAGAACAGCCAGGGCTCTGTTACAAAGAGAAACCCTGTTTGGAAAAAAAAAAATTCATGGATGACCAACTCCAAACCAACCATCTTATCACATGTCCTACCCTAGCATGGATGATGGCATCCTCATAGCTGCATAGAGAGTCCCCTTCTGCTAAGGTCCCAGGCTGTGTACACTCCAGCACCTCCCAGAAGACCATTTAGCTGGGACGGGGTTGTGGAGGAGAGGGGATGCAGGACCAAGCAACTGAGCTTCGGGTAGGAGAGTAATGACCCTCTCCAGCCCCTCTGCTCTGAGGGATCATATGCAGACCCAGTCTTGAGGATTCCTTGCAGGGAGTTCAGCTGCTCTGATAGAAACAGCCATGGTTTGCAATACCAGTCTGAAACAGCAAGGGCGTCGTCACTGATCTACACCCCCAGCCCCATCACTTAGCATCGGAACTGAGGCATCCTATGTTAGGTTTCTCAGAGCCTAGATAGGGACAGAGGGGATGAGCTCGACTTTCTTCTTCATCAATAAATATCAAGGAGAAGCAGAATAGCAAGAGTCTTCAGGAAAGGAAATAACCCATAAGCTCATATGACATTAAAATACATGGTAGAAAATCAAAGTCATTCCCTCCCCGCTGGTGTCAACCCTTGGCTCATATTTAAATAACCTCTAGCCCACCATTTTTTTCCACCCGAAAAACTGTCAGGATAATTAGAGATATAACAAAGAACATACAGACTTACTCAGGAAAGAAAATTATGACAGCCTTGATCAAAATTACCCTCTAAATATCATGTTACTGTTTTAACAACCACGTTTTCAGTTGTAGGCTAGGAAGATGAGTCATGCTACCAAAGCTAGACACAGAAGTGAAATCTGATTCGCTCCTCTGCTGGCAACCGCACACGCCGACGTGCCCACAGGAGACTCGCCTGCAATTAATGTGCACTCCGTTTCTGGTGGGCATGGCCCCTAAGTGCCAAAGCTGTATTAAGAGGGAACAGAGGTGGAGTGGTAGGACTAGAAATGATGCTATGCTCTAGCATCAAGCATCCTCAGGAAGTCCCCATGCAGAGGACGAACAAGAACAGAAGAGTCCAACCAAGGACAATGCAGTGGGTGCCAACCGCTAACTGTTCAGTGACCCTCCTTTATGATAACTTTAGAGTGCAACATGTTATCACCAAACATGGAACCTACCCCAGGGAATGCAAAGGCAATTTGGAGATGGAGGAAAAAAAGGAAAAAGGAGAAGGCATATAGTTACATCTGACTTTGTAGAACAAAAATCTAATGATTTTTTTTTTTGAGACAGCATCTTACTATGTATCCCCAATTGGCCTGGAACTAGCTACGTAGACCAAGCTGGCCTTAAAAATCACAGAGGTCTGCCCACCTCTGCCTCTAGAAGACTGGAATTAATGGTGTGAGCCACTACACTCAGCTTATTTTTTTTCCAAATGGCTCTTTTAAATGGATTTTATTTTAAACTTTTTTTTTAAAGATTTACTTATTTTATTATTATATGTAAGTACACTGTAGCTGTCTTCAGACACACCAGAAGAGGGCGTCAGATCTCATTACAGATGGTTGTGAGCCACCATGTGGTTGCTGGGATTTGAACTCAGGACCTTCCGAAGAGCAGTCAGTGCTCTTAACCACTGAGCCATCTTTCCAGCCCTATTTTAAACTTTTTTAACTTATTTTTAGACAGCGTATGCCCAGGCTAGTTCATGATTCCTGTCTTGGTCTTCCAGGTGCTGAGATTACAAGCATATTTCACCATTCCTAGCTTGAATAATTTAAGGATATGCACATGCATGAGAGAGAGAGAGAGAGATGGAGAGGGAGAGGTGTAGAGGCCAACGGAGGACTGCAGGTGTCCTGCTCGGTCACTCTCTGCCTCATTCCCTTGAGGCAGAGTCTCTCGGGCTGAACCTAGCATAGACTGGCAGCAAGCAGGCTCCAGCAACCCTCCTGCCACCCTGCCTCCCCCACAGCACTGAAATCATAGGCAAGGGTTTTGTCCCTATATCCTCATGCCCACCCAGCAGGTGCTCCTACCCACTGAGCTATCTTGCCAGCTCCAGCCATTTACTTTTAAGCAATGTTTTCCTTTTTTCAAACTCCACAGAGATCTGCTCTCAATCCCTGTTATATGGAATTCAAGAAGGTAGAAGGAACAGGAAGCAGGGAGGGTATCCCAGAATGCACTTGTCAGGTGTATTTGGCTTCCTCTCCTCAATCACAGAGGTTACCTGCTCCTGCTGGCAGTTGCTTTGAGGAACACCAACAGAAGAGAGGATCCAGTAGAAAAACCTTCCGGGGCAGAAAAATCTGCAAGGGCTTGCCTAAGCATAGACAGCAACTGTCACGGCCATGGTTTCAATGCTTGTATGTTCCCAAATTCAGGTTGACATTTAATCACCCACGTAACATAGGAAAGAAGTGGGGCCTTCAAGAAGTGACTTGCCCATGAGGGCTCTCTCTCTCTGCCTTACGAATGGGCCAATGCCATTATCATATGAGAGGCTTCCTTACTAAAGAATAAATTCATGATGTGGAACATGGGCTCTGGCCATGATGTGACCATTGGCCATTGCACTCCTAAACTCAACAGAGCTATCAATACCTGTGAGAGCAGGGTAGACAACTTTCTGGGGCCTCAGTCCTCTCCGATTTATATACAGTTTAATAGTTGCTGGTATAACTTTCATTTTTTTTTCAAAGCCTACTTTCAGTGATGGTTCTTAAACACTTTAACCTCCCTTCTAGCCCACCACCCACCAAGGGTAGTGGGAAAGAAAGGATTAGAGATGATTCTTTGGAGCAAATCCCATCTGTGTTGTCAGGAAATCAGCAAGTCAGTTCACAGGTCAGCAGCGGCAGCTCGATCCACTCCCAAACACTTCATGGACACACCAGCAGTCAAGTTTGGTAGTGTCAGGAGAGCAAACATGAGTCAGCAGCGGTGGCACTCCCTAGCAGAGTCAGCCACATCTCGGCCTTGGCAGTAGTCAGCAGGAGGGACCAGAAGAGATGACAGGAGTTCTCAGTTGTGCCTCTCTCAGAGGAGTGAAGATCAGTGAGGATGGGAGACCCACAAGCCTTGTACAGCTAGCTCTATGAGCAAGCCTAGCCTAGCCTCCATTACTGGCAGTGAAGTCCTATTTATACCCTCCAAACATTACACGTCCTTCATGGGTCTCGCGTCAGCACATGCGTCTGTCTCAGCTGACATCACTCTGCCAATCAGTCCAAGTCCAAGGAAGCAACGAGAAGCCACAGCACACCTCCAGAAGTATTTTGGTGTTTTTCTCTCTGTGGAGTCCCAACAAATGCAGTTCAATTACACGTGTCCTTAGCAAGAATCCTTCACGTGTTTACCCCAGCAAAACATCATCCAACACAACTGACTTTCCAAAGAACCCTTGAGCTTCCACTTCATGTTGCTCTCCTCCCCTCCCCTCCCTACCCCCCACCCACTTCATCTATCCTCCTCTTGGCCACGAATGCTTGGGCCTCAAAGCCTCTAGGACTGCGGCAAATCAGTGTGTTTCTGCCCATCAGCCCTTGCTGAGTCTGGGGTGTTCCATCAGAGAGGCACACACAGAGACACGGCAGCTACCATCCCTGGAATGTCAAATAGCCTTGGAATTATGTAGTCATCACCCCAGGGAGGCCAGATGTTCTCCAAGTGCCACCAAGGGTGGCTGTTGGTCTGTCCTGCTAAGGAAGTACCATTTTATCAACAGCCAGTCTGCACTGTCTCCATCGTAAATTGGCATTCAGGTTATGATGTCTGGTGTCAACTGAGCATCGAATTTCTTAATCCAGTCCTTGCCTCATTAGCATTTCATCAGAAGGCACAGGGTCAGACCTCCATCTGAAAAACACACTTGGGGGGGGGGGCTTGTCATTAACCCTGAAAGTCAATGGAGCATCCTGTCCCCAAGGAGGCCACCTGAAGAAGGAAATGGCTTAAACACCACTGTCTGCCATTTCTAACTTCCAGTCTTCTGTTTCCCCAACCCAATGTGGACTCTTCTCTCCTCCGAATCCAGAGGCATTTCAAGCCTGCTGGGCTACTTTAAAATAACTAAAAGGTCCTTCTTAACAGATAACTTCAATTCCCCTGGCTGCAGTTTAAACAGACGCTGCTTTCTATCCAACTGATGGACAGAACTGTAAAACCCAGGCGTCCCACACCACCGACCAAACCATTTTCCGACCTTCCCCGTTTTGTTTCCACATTTCCACCTGGATCTTGAAACTAATGGAGGGGCTTGCAGTGAGAAGCAACCATTAGATTAAGAAGATTCACGGGGAAATAATGATTGCCTAATTTAGCAGAGCAGAGAGAACTGGAACAACCTTCAAATGTCATCATCGGAGGCAGCGCTGAAATGCCTCCGTTTCCTGACACAGTTCTGTCAATTAGCTGAGGGGGACAATTACCACTCCTTTCTCTCCTTTATTTGCAAAGAACCAAAACTTTCTAAGGATGATAAATGACTCTCTGGAAAATTCAATGCCGATCCTGCTAAATTTGCACTTTTCATATCGTAAGGATTTGGGTGGACTTTTTTTCCAGTTATTTCTCATAATCAATAGGAGAAGCAACTATCACACACACACACACACACACACGACCATGTAGAATTCAGAAATAGGGCAAGAAATCTGGCATGCTCAGATCTGTCCAAATGACCAGTGAATACATACATGTCTCAGTATCATTAGTGAGGATGTGCTTAGCCAAATGATGAAGTAAATTTCATTTCATTGTTTTAAACCCTATTCCCATTGCCCTAAAAAGAAAAGGAAATGTATTCAGATTATGACCTTTGAGAATTTCTGGACTCATTAGCGTTTTCTAACAACATGGCACAGAATTAAAGCGGGGACTAAAACGGCAGTGTTCCCCAACTGCAGTTAGTACATCAGTAATGGCACATAATTAAGAAGGTGTCCATGTTGGTCCCCTGTCTTGGCTGACAAAGGCTCACAAATAGCATTTTTAAGTCTATTATATAATATAGCCAGATAACAATGGCCAAACCTGTTAGTTCAAAAAGAGAGCCAATTTTGCTCCAGTGCTAGGACAAGGGACAAAGGGAATGGTGAGGATAGTCTCTAATGCAAATCCTGAACCAGGTTCCAGAAGCCTCTGTAGCCTTGAGGGCTTCTTCAGCTATGAAAGAAGGGAAAAACCAGTAGAGGGGAAGCAGAGACTCAGATACAGGCACAGAAGAGTAGGGAGGGAAAAATCAGAGAGGGACCACAGGAAGGGAAGGATCACCAGTAACTATTCTATGATGTCACCTGAACACCTGAGACAGACTCTCCTTCCCAAGGCCATCGCAGAAGGCAGAGAAAAGGAGAGAAAATACTTCTAGGAATAAGGATCTCTAGGTGGTGTCTACTGAGGAGACACTCCCACAAGGGGCCCACCAGAAATGCAACTCCACCAGCTAATTCTGCACATGGTGTAGCTGTGATTACTTATGGTAGTAAGAAGTTAGCAGTCCAGAGCTGGAGAGTCATGGTAGCCTATTGTGATTTGGCTTTTCTCAACTTCTGTGACATGACAAGAAGCAAGGCGAGGGGACAAGGATTCATTCTGACTCCCCCGGATCTCTGCCTGGCCAATAAGGCAGAATGCACTTCAGTCATCCCAGCCTGGCTTTCAGACTCCCAGCCACACCCACCCTCTCCACTTTCTCAGACATCCCTACTCTGCCTTCTACCTGGTCAAGTCCAGGTCCACAATCAAATCTCAAGCACCACTTGTCCTATAAGAACTGTCCTTCAAACTGTGTGACCTCTCATCCTCTCCTCCCTCGGAGCTCTTCATAGCATCTCCACAGCATGCATTGTAAGGATGGAAAATCCAGAAAGGGCTTGACTTGGGCTTGCCCAGCTAGGTACCATTGACAATAAACACTTATTGAACAATCACTTTTAATTCATGTTGTAGATACTGCAGTAATAAGACTCTACCTACCTGAAGTCTCCAGACTGGTTAGAGAAGCTAGAAAAAAAAAATTCCCATTTACGCATTGATGATTGTAAGTCCCAGATCATTGATGCACACTAAAGGGATAGAGAGTGACAAAGAAGATCCTGTTTTTCTTTTTCTCCCTTTCATTAGCAGATAGTAATTGCAAGAGATTGGTTTTCATTATGACATTTTTATACACACATATAATAAGCTGATAATATTCACCCCCTTGTGGAGATACTATTTCTGATAAGATATCTACAGCAGCTCTCTCTGAAGGGGTGACGTTTGATCAGGGACCTAAGTAAAATACAGGGACAAATCATGGGACCCTCTGAGGAAGAATATTCTAGGCAAGAAGACAGCGAGGGCAAGATGCCTGAGGATCAAAGAAAAAGAGGAAGGAGTATGTTTGGTGGAGGTGAGGTAAGGTGTGGGGGAATGGTGTGCCTCTGTGGTCCCATGATAAGGCATCCCTTCCACCCCCCACCCCGAGGTACAGGCCATACAACAGTATAGTATAGAATAGTTTATAGTTTATTCAGGGGATGGGGAGGGGAGTTGAGGGAGTAGTAGAAACAGTGAAAAGCGGGGGAATGGGGAGAGAAGGGACAGAGAGGGAAGAGGGGAAGAGAGGAAGAGCAAGAGAGTGAGGAGGGGGCAAGCAGACCCTTTCAAAGTGAGTCAGGCACACCTGGCTATTGCCAGATAACTGTGGGGCGGAGCCTAGATGAAATGCCAACAGTGAGGGTGAGTGGGTGCATTCTGTAGGGATGCTATCACAAAGCCACAAACTGGATGCGTAAACAACAGGCGTGCATTCTCTCTCTCACAGTCCACTACCAAGGTGTTGGTTTAGTAGGGTTCCCTCTGAAGGATCTACCTCTGGCCCCTCTCCCAGCTCTTCGAGACCACCACCCTCCACACTCCTTGGCTTGTAGACTCCCAGCCCTAATCTCCATCCCTGCTGCCACGTGGTTACATTTCCCTCTGAGCCTCCTCTTTCTATTTCTTTGTTTTGCTTTGAGATGGGGTCTTGATGTGTATGTAGCCCAGGCTGGCCTTGAGCCTGAGATCCTCTGTACCAACTTCACAAATGCCAGGGTTATAGGCATGCATCACCACACCCACCTTCTCCTCTCGATCACAGAACACTAGTTGCACTAGATGAAGAACCCACCCTGGCCCAATATGACCACACGTGCATCCCTCCGAGTACGTTCACATTCTGAGGTTCAGGGAAGGACCGTTTTGGAGAGCCGCTGTTCAGCACACTGCAATGAGGACCTGGGGCTCTACTTCACTTGTGTGAGAGCAAATGAGTGAGCAGACAAATGCTGGGCTGCATGACACCCAGGTGAAAAGACGCAAGATGAGTCTTTGTGAGCTCGCTGTTGGATGCTGCCCTTACCTCTGGATGCTCGATCTGCGGGGACACTCAAAATGCATTGTTCTTAAAATCTGTCCGGGATGCATAGAGACATCTCTCCAACCAACAATGCAGCCACACTCACGGGTCCCCTGACAGGTGGCCTCCTCCCTGTCTCTCCCAATCTCAAACTCGGTTCTCCCTGCTTCGTAATTAGGCCTGAATTTGGATCCATCCAACATAATGACAAGTGCCCAGAGAGGACGATCTTATTTCCCTGCTCAGCCCTCATTATAAGTCTCAGCTGATGGGCTGCTAAGTCCTGACACCGCACATTTATTTAGAGTCACAAACACCTGTGACCAGAAAAACCAGGCCAGCAGAAACGCTTGTCTCATCCCCTCCCCCACCCGTTTCCAGGGGGAACCTCATCCTCCCGTCGCCCCCACAGCCAGAAGTCAGAAGCCAAGAAGGCAAGGCTGCTGCCTGAGTACGGAGAAAGCCTTGCTCAGCCTCCCTGATAGTAAAACCTGTCCCAGGTGAAGGTGCTGGCCTATCATGGGTTAAAGAAATAATTATTGTGGGGCTGGGAGAGTTGGTAAACACCCCTCGCCTAAGGAGGAAGCAGGTTTCCTGAACCCAGCTGAGAAATACAATTAAGTTGTAATATTTTGTCAGGGCTTTTCCCTCCTCCTTACTGCTTATCAGTGTTAAGAGACAATTTCCACTTTGCAATTCTCCAGGATGGTGAGTGTAGCTCACAGCAGGCGGGTAAAATTAAACTGCCTGTCACAAGACACTGGGCCTCGCATGTTGCTACACACACTGAACCAACAAGATGAGAGTTCCAGGTACCAAAGATCTGCTGACTGGAAACTCTGACAACTGGACACAGGGCAGCGATGGCTCCTTTGTCTTCTCTATTACTCAGACTCTTGAGTCACTTCAACAAAAAGATGTGGGGTCCCCTACACTTGGGCAAGCGTCCTGTCTTTTCCCTAGATGAGGATCTCACATAAGGGTATCTGGTTCCCCAGGAACAGCGAGGTCTGAGTCCTACTTAGCTTTCTGTATAGCAATGATAAAGCATTGACCAAAACCAACTTTAAGAAGAACGATTTGGCTTATGTGTCCCAGTCCATCATTGAGGGAAGTCAAGGCAGAAACTCAAGGCAGGAAACTAAAAGAAGGAACAGAAGCAGAAGCCTTGGAGGAACACTACTTGCTTGCTTGCTCAGTCTGCTTTCTTATTGAACCCAGGTTCACCTGCCCAGGGGTGACCCCACCCACAGTGGCTGGACCCTCCCACATCAATCTCTAATCAAGAAAATGCCTCACAGGCATGCCCACAGGTCAATCTGATGGAGGCAGTTCCTCTGCTGGGGTTCCCTCCTCTTCAGGTGACTCCAATTTGTGTCAAGTTGACAAAAACTAACCAGCACACTCCATCAGGGGCCTCCCCTCCTGGAAGAAACCTATCTATAAACAAGCTAGAACCAGCACCTAGCTCCTGGAAGAGTTAATCCATTCCTCCACCGAGCCTCGGAGACTGTGACCTTCCAAATGAGGTACAGCAGCTGAGAAGGTTCATTCACATTTACCCAATCTCAAAATCCCATCAGCCTTGGATCGCTCTTCATTTTTCTTCACACTGAATAACTAAGAATTAGTTGACTCTATTGTCCTAAATTTAATTCACACTAGAGACAGGAGTGCTGGCACACTCCTATAATGCCAGCCCATGGGAAGCTGAGGCCGGAGGGTTGGTGAGAGGGCTCAAGGCCAGTCTAAGCTACATAGTGAGTTCCAGGCTACCCATGACTCTATGATAGCAATTATGTCTCAAGAAAACAACAACAAATGAGTATACATCAAAAGACTTGTACTTGAATGCCCTGGCAGCTTTATGCAAAATAGTCCAAGGCTAGAAACAACTGGAATCTCCACTAACAGAAAAAGAGATAAAAACTGTAAAAAACTGAGCCCACATAACAAAATAATGTTCCTCAATAAATCAGGCCAACGAGATGGGACAAACCAGTGATGTGGGGACATAAAAAAGACTCTCATAGTTGAGAGTTTGAGTGAAAGAGGCCAGTACCCTCTGAAGCAAGCTGATTTATGCAGACAAGTCAGAATGGTGGTTATCTCTAGGCTGGGTGAAGGGAATGGGATGTAGATAGGCTAGGACATTGTCTCAGCTGATAGAAAATTCCTGTATCTTTATCATCCTGTCAGTCACACTGTTGTACACAACTGTAAAGAGTCATCAAGACATATACTTCAGATGCATTCCTTTGACTGTTCATAGATGAAACCTCTATATGGAGTCTCTAAAACTTACTCACCATGTCTTGTGACTTAAGTGGTATCTGCCTTTCCAAGCAATCAGACTGTCCAAGCCTCCAGCAATCTGTTTAAAATAGGTCTTATTCAATATTCTTTGGTAAAGTGGAAACTTTAAGGTTCTTTGGAAAGTCAGTTGTGTTGGATGGTGTTTTGCTGGAGCAAACATGTGAAGGAATGTTTGGTTGAAGCAGACACAGGTGAAAGGATGTTCTGCTAAAGCAAGCGCATGAAAGGACACATGATGAAGGATTCTTTGCTGACAATACACATGTATTTGGTCTGCATTTGTTGGGATTCCATAGAGAGAAATGTATCAAAAAACCTCTGATGGTATGCTGCAGTTTCTTGCAGCTTCCTCAGACTCAGGCTGATTGGCAGTGATGTCATCTGAGGCAAATCCCATGGAGGACACATGATGTTTGAAGGGAATATAAAAAGAACTCGACAGACAGTGACAGGGACTGAGCTAGACTTGCTTATAGAGCTAGCTGTACAACACTGTGGGTCTTGAGTCTTCATTGATCTTTGCTTCCCTGAGAGAAGCACAGCTGAGAACTTCTCTTGGTGTTCCTCATGGTCCCTCCTGATCCCCCCTGCTGACTACTGCCAAGGCAGAGGCCTGGCTGTCTCTGCTAGGTAGTGCCACTGCTGATGATTTGTTTTTGCTATCCTGGCACTACTTTTCTAAACAGGTCCACTAGCCCCACCCCCCACCCCGTATCCTTTCTTCCCCACCACCTCTGATGGGTGGTGGACTAAAAGGAAAGCTAAAGCATTTAAGAACCATCATTAAAAATAGGTTTTGAAAAATTTAAGTTACACTAGACTCCTGGATAGATAGGTGTATAAATGAGGATGGATGGATGAAGGATGGATGGATGGATGGATGGATGGATGGATGGATGGATGGACACATAAGGATGGATGGATGGATAGATGGATGTGTGAATGGATTGTGGGTAGATGGATGAATGGATGGATGGTGTTGGCATCATGCTGGCACTTCAACTTTCAGAGACTAGTTGCTGAATTGCTCTTGCAGAAGCTGGGCTGAATCTGTATCCACTCACACTCACCTGGTCCTCCAGGTGCCAAGAGCACACAGCGGGTAGATGAGTGGTGTGTGACCAGAAGAAAGACTGATGTTCCACATTCGCAAGGAAATAAAACCATAATACAGGCTCATACAGTTTACCATCATCTGAGGTACTAGGAAACAAGGCTTAACAACTTTAACAAAGGAAAGAAAACATTGAATAAGTCAAACTTGAGACCCAAGCAACTTGCGTTAAGGGTCTTGAAAACTGTGACTGGTGCCCAATTTGTTTAGATCAATAGAGGCTGGGGATTGAACTCAGGATTGCACACTCTCTAGGCAAGTGCTACATCACTGAGCCATGCCTCTAACTAAGGCTAAGGTCAAGATTTTCCTAATGGATGAGAGGTATGCTGCTAAGTTAACTAAGAAGATAGGAGACAAACTTGTAGTTGCATTAGTTACTGTTCCGTTGCTGTGACAAAACACGATGACCAAGGCAACTTATAGAAGAAAGCATTTACTTGGGCTTATGGTTTCAGGAAGTTAGAGTCCATGATGGCAGAGCAAAGCCATGCAGGCAGGAACAGCAGAGAGTTCACATCTTGATCCACAAGCAGGAGGCAAAGAACATACTGGGAAAGATACAAGTCTTTTGAAACCTCAAAGCCTGCCTCTAGAGACACACTTCAACAAGGTCACACCTCCTAATCCTTCCCAAACAGTTCCACCAGTGGGGGACCAAGGAATCCAAATATATGAGTCTATGGGATTCTCATTCAAAACACCACAGTAGGCCATTAATAACTAAGAATCAGTTACATCCTTGGGTCTCTACTGGGAGTGTCTCGTTAAGACAGATAACATGCCTGAATCCAGATATGTTTTTTATCTGTTTCATCAGATTTTCATCTTTATCCTTTTAACAATGTATAGATAGGATTTTTTTTCTTAAAGTGAAGAAAAAACATCTTTTCTTTAAGAAAAAACATCTTAAGTATGAAAACATATCTCCAGTTTTTTGAAAGAGAGGGCCCTCAGACAAGGGTGGGTAGGACTGAGAACAGCAAACCTTGCTGAAAAGAAGGTTATTTTAACCTTTTGAGGTGGTGTTGATGTAAACATCTGCAAAGGAGCAGGAATATAGGTGAGAAATGTCCTAGTTACGTGTGGGAAAAGCTGCAGCTACATAGGCATTGATTATTTTTAAGATAACAGCCAAGTAAGATGTGTCATTTCTGTCTCTCGATACACGAAATCTGTGATGTTTAAGACAAAACAGGCTGGACTTCAGCTGATGATATTCTTCTAAATCTGTAAAACATGAAGCTGCAATGGATTAAACCACTCCAGAAACTTGACCTTGAGCCGCTGCCTGTGTTTACAATCCCACCTCTACTGTGTGCTGTCTTCAAACAGTCCAGCGCCCAAAGTCGGTGGGTACCAAAGGCAATCAAGTGTAGCCCAGTCCTCTCAAATAAGGCTGTTGTATGCACACACACACACACACACACAAACACACAAGCAGTTGTTCACTCTTACACATACACTATCCTAGTCCTGCCAACATCCCACAACATGGAACCAGAAGCTCCCACTGTTGACAATTTGGCTTTATTTGATATGGTCTCACTTCATAGCCATGGCTAGCTTGGAATTAGAAACTCTCCTGACTCAGTCATCACCTCCTATACCCCCTCCTCAGACACACAGTGCTGGGGTTACAGCTGCAGTGACCACACACCTAGTTCTCCATGTGACTCTGTTTCCCCCAAGAGAAGTGAGTTTCAAGTACTCAGAGTTAGGATGGATGTCATGCCTTTGGTTTCATCCCGAAAGATATGTTGTCACCAAAGGTTTGTGCAAAAAAGGAAAAATGCTGAAAGCAGATTCCTAGTGGTCAGAAAGGAGAGGAGGTGAGCTAACCAGCCTCCGTAGCCTAGTCATTACCATTTAACTTTAGATAGTTAAAATGTCCGTAGCCTGTTTGCTCTCTATGCCTATGTGTTTTCGGAGAGTACTGGTAAGTTCTAGAAGATTCCAGAAGGTAGGGGTAGCCCTGTTGACTCCAAAATTCTATTTTAAAAGGACCATGAACTTCTTCTCCTGGTCTTTATGATCTCACTCACTGACTTGCCACTGTGGCCCCAGTTCTATACATCTTACTCACATCTTCATCCTCAGAGCCTGCCACCGAAGACTCAGGAAGCCCGCTAGCCCAGGAGGCTACTCACTTCTCTCAAAAAGGTGACTTGCAGACACAATGTCACATACACTAGCTGGTCACAGTGTCAGGCAGGGTTATCTGGTTGGCCTGGCAACCTACAGTTCCTCTCTCTGTACTGTACCTGCAGAAACTGTCTAAAGCCATTTGGTCTGAAGATGAATATAATTTCTCAGAACCACCCTTGGGCAAAAGCACAGAGATAGTGCTGAGGCTTTGAACAAACTGGACCTCATCATCCCATAAATGTTGTATTCCACGTACTTAGAATCTCTCATTTACATCTCAAAAATCATCCTCAAAAAAAAAAGAGTATTTTCCATTTATTTGCATTTGTGAATGATGGCTTTATTTTTTAAAAAGAAAATAAAATACTACTATAGGACAATACAATAAAATACCTCCCATCTTTGAGAGATTTAAAAAAAATTCCTAAGTTATAGTCCTGCAGAAACATCTTATGAATGGCCCAGACAAACCCAGAATTAAAATCAAGGTAGGAAAGTATATTGGTTTCTTCTCTCATTGCTGTGACAATGAAGTACCTAATAGTTCCTTCCTTAAGGAAAGGAAGACCTATGTGGGCTCAGGGTTTGAGCCCCCAGTCCATCAAGGAGGAAAATATGGCTGCCGCGGCTGCTGGTCACACGGCATCCACACCCAGGAAGCAGGATGAATGCTGCCACTCAGCTGGCTTTTCTTTACCTGTAAGCATGTGGGTGAGGGGTGTGGGTACACTCACCCTGTATGCACATGTGGTGGGAGGTGTACACTCACCCTGTATGCACATGTGGTGGGAGATGTACACTCACCCTGTATGCACATGTGGTGGGAGGTGTACACTCACCCTGTATGCACATGTGGTGGGAGGTGTACACTCACACTGTATGCATACATGATAGGGGGTACATTTACCCTGCATGCACATATGGTGGCCAGAGGTTGGTGTTGGGTGTGTCCTTTATTACTCTTTATCTTATTCTTTTTTATTAGATATTTTCTTTATTTACATTTCAAATGTTATCCCCTTTCCTGGATTCCCCTCCAAAAACCCCCTAACCTATTCCCCCCCTCCCCTTGCTCACCAACCCACCCACTCCTGCTTCCCTGTCCTGGTATTCCCCTGTACTGGGGCATCGAGCCTTCTCAGGACCAAGGGCCTCTCCTCCCTTAACTGTCCAGCAAGGTCATCCTCTGCTGCATCTGCAGCTGGAGCCATGGGTCCCTCCATGTGTACTCTTTGGTTGGTTCTTTACCTTATTCTCTGAGTCAGGGTCTCTCACTAACCCTGTAGCTTGCCCTTTCTGCATGAGTGTCTAGCCAGCAAGCCTGTGGGATCTGTGTGTCTCCCTCCACTGGGGCTGGAGTTGCAGATGCACCCTGCCGCGTCTGGCTCCTAGGTACGGAGAAGCTGAACTCAGGTTCTCATTCTTGCACAGCAAACCCTTTACCCACCTCCACAGCCTCTCTCTTTCAACTTTTTTTATTCAGTCCAGGACTCCAGCCCATGGAATGGCACCACCCACATTCAGAGTGGCTCCTCCCACCTCAGGTAAACCTCTGAGAAAGGCCCTCACAGACACACTCAGAGCTGTGTCTCCTAGGTGACTCTAAACCCAATCAAGTTGGCATTCATGATTAACCATCACAGAGAGTCTGCAGTTCCATGTGCTCTAATTTAACAGAATCGCAACTACTTCAGTTGTGTACCTTTCTAGACTAGATGGCAGGCAGTAAGCCTAGGGAAAGTCCTAGCGAAGGTAAGGAGGCAGCTGTAGGGAATACACCAAAAAGAACCAGCACTCGTGTGTGTACAGACATTCACAACAGTCACCTGGGTCCACAGAACAGAGGTAGATTTTCATAACGTGGGATGGAGGGAAGTGGGTTGTAGAGGGATCAAGGTTGGCTGTGGACTGTTGTGGCTGTTTGCTAGTTGATGGGGTTTATTGTACGATGTTCTGACTTTCATTTACGCTTGGGATTTCTCTCAATATAGCCAAAAGAGTATTTTGAGGATAAATTGATTTTAGGGTATTCTGCTTTAAAAAGGGTAGATATTATATTATGCAATTTAAAACGATGTCTTTCAACAGCAATTCAACTAAAATATGAAGGCACTTTTAAAAAGATGCTCTAAAAAGTTTATTTCTCTAAAAATAACTCAATCCTTGTCAGTAATAAAGGAAGGAGAGTTTTGGGGTATTTATCTGTCTCTAACTCTGTCTCCCCCACTTCCTCCAGCTCTTTTCCCCTCTTTTCCTCCCTTTCAGTCTTTTTCAGGTTCCAAATCTACCACTCCCATCCCCTGGCTTTTCAAGACAGGGTTTCTCTATGTAGCCCTGTCCTGGAACTAGCTCTGTAGACCAAGCTGGTCTCCAACTCAGAGATTTACCTGTTTCTGCCTCCCAAGTGCTGGGATTAAATGTGTGTGCCACCTCCACCTAGACCCCCAAATCTATTCTTTCTGCACTAAGAATCTGTCTCTGCACATGGGCCAACCACCTATCAAATGTACAGCTTGAGACATCTCTGTGAGAATGGGCTGTGAGGATGCTGGATCTCCTGATGTGGCCTAACTCCATTCCTACCCCTCCTCCCCTCTGCACCCCCTCCTCCCCTCTGCACCCCCTCCTCCCCTCTGTACACCCTCCTCCCCTCTGCACCCCCTCCTTCCCTCTCTACCCCCTCCTCCACTAAGTACCCCCCTCCTCCTCTCTGCACCCCCTCCTCCCCTCTGCACCCTCCTCCCCTCTGTGCCCCCTCCTCCCCTCTCTACCCCCTCCTCCACTCTGTACCCCTCCTCCCCTCTCTACCCCTCCTCCCCTCTGCACCCTCTCCTCCACTCTGTACCCCTCCTCCCCTCTGCACCCCCTCCTCCTTCCTCCACCCCCTCCTCCCCTCTGCAGTCCCTCTTCCAGCCATTCCATTTTAACCCTAAATACCGCTCAGGCCATCTCTACTCTCCATCTCTGCTGCTCACATGCTCTGTTTCTTTACTGTCCTTGAGTCTGAAACCTGTGAGGAAATGCAAGCAAAGCCAAGGCAGGAAAGAAGCCTTTTAGGGTGACAAAGCCTTCCCATGTCATAGAACTTGCCTATCACCCAAATGTGGAGTCAGTCTGGCCCCAGCACCCCTGAGAACCACTCACAGTGGGAAACTGAAAATCAAAAGATTCATCCTAGGGAAGATGAGGAAGTAGTTGGAGCCCATGGATCTAGAAAATATCATCCTGAGTGAGGTAACTCAGTCAACAAAAGAACACACATGGTATGTACACACTGATAAGTTGATATTAGACAAAGAGCATGGAATACCCATGATATAACTCATGGACCACATGAAGCTCAAGAGGAAGGAAGACCAAAGAGTGGATGCTTCAGTCCTACTTAGAAGGGGGAACAAAATAATCAAGGGAAGTAGATGGTGGGAGGGACTTGGGAGGAAGGGAAGAGAGGGAGGGGAAAAGGAGGGAAAGAATCAGGTATGGGAGGAGATGGAGGAGATGTACAGAGGGTCAGGAAATTGAACAGAGGTATGTAGCAGTGGGGGATGGGGAGCTGGGGGTAGCAGCCAGAAAGTCCCAGATGCCAGGAAAGCAAGAGCCTCCCAAGAGCCCACAGGGGTTACATTAGCTGAAATACCCCACAAAGGGGAGGGAGAATCTGTCAAGACCATATCCAGAGTTTAGGCATGGCCCCCTGGTTGAGGGATGGGGGTCACCCACCTATCTCCAAAATTTTAACCCAGAATTGCTACTGTCTAAAGGAAATACAGGAACAGAGAGCAGAACAGAGTCTGAAGGAAAGGCCATCCAGAGATTATCCCCTCCTGGGAATCCATCCCACATTCAGACATCAAACCCAGACACTATTGCTGACGCCAAGAAGTGCTTGATGACAGGAGCCTGATACAGCTGTCTCCTGAGAGGATCTACCAGATCCTGACTAATACAGATGCAGATGCTCACAGTCAACCATCAGACCCCAATGGAGGAGTTAGGGGGAGGACTAAAGGAGCTGAAGGGGAGGGGAGGCCCTTGGTCCTGCGAAGGCTTGATGCCCCAGTGTAGAGGAATGGTATCGTGGTGAGGGAAGTGGGAGGGTAGATGGGGGAGCACCCTCATAAAATCAGGGAGGATGGGATAGGGGATTTGAGAGGGGAAACTAGAAAAAGGCACAACATTTGAAATGCAAACAAATAAAATATCTAATTAAAAATAAAACCATTAAGAAAAGAATCTTGCCCTGGGGCCCTGGAGATGAACTGGAGCTGACCGGAGGTGGTGATTCATGCCTAGAATCCCAGCACTTGGGAGATGGAGACAGGATGAGCAGGACTGGGGACAGACCATGCTTTACCATGGGTTTGAGGCCAGCCTTGGTTATATTAGACTGCGTCCTCACTTCCATGTGAAGCTCATTCTAACTGGAGGGATTCCCAGAAGGCATCCTTCCCTCCTGGCCAAAAGCAGGGCTTGTTCATGGTATGGTTCAAAATTGGACTGAGGGGTCTTTAGCTGGAATATCTCATCTCCAATTCTCCCCTGATGTCACCACATCTGATACCACGAAACCTATTTCTGGAACTTTCTGAGGCTCTTCATGCCCTGCCACCAACACTACCGTAATGTAAGGACCAAAAAGCCCAAGGGGAGCATGTCCTCCCTCGTGTGACACTCTTTCTGACCCGTGGTCTCGGGCATATAGGATGGTATGAGCTGGTTCAGAACCTCAAGTCAAATCCAAAGATGAGATAAGCCAAGTGTCCACTGGGTGCCATAAATTAATAACCCAAAAGAAGTGAGCACGGGGTCCTGAAGGTCACACAGGGGAGACACAGAGTGTAGTGTATGGTAAGCCTCGAAGACCAGGTAGTGGGCGTGACCACCAAGAGGAGGAGCTGTTCTCTGAGACTGGCCACAGAAGTCTCTACAGAGGTCGTCAGCGGGTGCTTCAGTGGGTACTACTGGGACTCACCACACACACACACACACACACACACACACACACACACACACACTAAAAATAATGAAGTAAATACTTGTAAAAGAGATGTAAAGCCTGAAAAGTTCAAAGGACTCCTCCCCAAGGTTATTACCTACCTGACAATAGACTGGAACTCGATTGCCTGCCTATCAGGAGCTGCCTGGAGCTTCCCTGATGTCATATTGTCTTCCTGACTTTGACCTTCCAAGAGAGACCTCCACTTTGCTGCATACAAACTGTCTGTGGCTGAAATACAAATATGGATCCAACTAACTCAGCACGGCTAAAAACATGAAAGGGATAGGAGAACTATCTGCCAACTTACTCAGTGCTGCCTGAGAAGATTTCTAAAAATGTCTTCCTCTAATTTCTAGGGTATATGATACATACAGAGACATTTCTAAAGCTTTAGCCACATGGTTTATCAGAAGCTTCCTACCTGGGGCTGGAGAGATGACTCAGTGGTTAAGAGCACTGACTGCTTTTCCAAAGGTCCTGAGTTCAATTCCCAGCAACCACATGGTGGCTCACAACCATCTGTAATGGGATCCGATACCCTCTTCCAGTGTGTCTGAAGAGAGCAGTATATGTATATATATATCTTTTTAAAAAAAAGGAAGAAACTTCCTACCTAATGAAATACATTTTAAAACAGAACTATCCTCTTGAGATGGGAATGTAGCTCACTGGTCAAGCACCGTTCTAGTAACCACAAGGCTCTGGGTTCAGTCTTCCACTCCAAAAAACGCAGTAAATAATTCCTTGGCAGAGTTGTTTAAGTAAAAATAAAGACAGCGAAGGGGGAATGGAGCCATTCTCAGTTTCTTGCATCTGGACTCACCTTGGGACTCGGTTTGGAAAATGGAGTGCTAACAACGACATTGACGGAGTAGATAGCAAAGTGTGTTCATCTCAGAGCTTGCCCTCTCTTCTGTGCAAGAACCCTGCGGGAATGATCACCGCCAGCCTCCTGTGGCTGTGGAGGCTGAAGCATCTCCACCATCAGCCTGCCAACCACCCACCCGTGTGAGTGAGACCTACTAGACTACTCACAAGCCAAGACACAAACAGGTGACACTGCCCACAGGTGATGTGAGGATGTCCAGCTGAGGATGCTCAAGCCACCTCCTATTGGGAGAATCCCTACTATGCTACAGCCATGAGCTAACATGTTTTAGGGCAGTGGTTCTCAACCTGCAGGTCGCAGCCTCTTTGGAAAACCTCTATCTCCAACAATATTTACATTATGAGTTATAACAGTAGCAAAATGACAGTTATGAAGTAGCAACAAAAGTAATTTTGTGGCTGGGAGTGGGGAGGAGTCACCACAGCATGAGGCTGTATTAGAGGGCCATAGCATTAGGAAGGTTGAGAACCGCCATCTTAGGGTGTTGGACACCAAAGCTGGGGGATTCTTCTCTAGCACTGCCTGATGCTGTCAGATTAATGATGTCCACTTTCACTGCTGCCGAGCAGACAGGTTGGAATCTGCTGTTTGTAATTATCGCTACACACACCAGGCTCAGAGGCTCATTCCCTGCAGGTCATCACCATGTGACTTTGGGTGAACCCTCCATGCCTGTGTCAGAGGTCAACAGTCAATACAAAAACTCCTCAGTGTGCAGAGAATCCCGTAGCCAAAGAAAAAAACAGCAGGAGTCAGGCTAGATGGATTCCAGGACTTGTCCACTATGGTGGCTGAATAGGTGTGGCCCCCATAGACTCATGTGTTTGATTGCTTGGCCCATAGGGAGTGGCACTATTAGAGGGTGTGACCTTGTTGGAGGAGGTGTGGCTGTGTTGGTGTGTCACCGTGTAGGTGGGCTTTGTCCAGTGTGACACACAGTCTCTTTCTGTTGCCTGCAGATCAAGATGTAGAACTCTTGGCTCTTCCAGTACTAAGACTGCCTGGATGCTTCCCACCATGACAATGATGAACTGAAGCTCTGAAACGGTAAGTCAGCCCCAAATAAATGCTTTCCCTTCTAAGAGTTGCCCTAGTTATGGTATCTCTTCATCGCAATGGAAACCCTAACTAAGACACCCACTTGGCCTTCACCGGCTTTGCTCACTGTTGGCAGAGTCTGACACTGGGCAATATGGGATTTGATTTAAGTTCCAGACAAGTTTCCTTGCCAAGCAGTTGCTGCCCTTTTCATCAGCTAAGAGCCACTTCCCCACCCCCATCCCCACTCCTGTTTGGTCATTCATACATGCATCTATTTGGTAATTTGCATCTGTATTCAATCGGTTCTATTCTTCAGGTGAAATTCCCCCTTGTGGCTGACCAGGCTCCCAGCCGCCCTCCCCCAACCACCCCTCCAGCTCCCCACTCTCTCCTCTGCTCACCCTGGTTTCCCAACTCCTCATTGTACACATCCAGCATCCTTGATTGTCACAGCTTTCACACACCTTGGATGATTTGCTCTCATCCTCCAGGCTCAGCCTGGGCTTGTTTGCATGTCAGGTAGCTTAGCCTGTTACAAAGGGAAAGAAAGGAAGCCCATGACACCTAGGTTCAGAACCAGCACTTGGTCCCAGCTCCACTGACCACAGCCTGTCAGAGACCAGCCTACATCAAGGGCTAAGGAACCAAACACAACTCTCCAGGGCAGAAGCCGCAAAGTCACAGAGCAACAAGGTAGGGAAGAAACTGGGATCACATTTGCAGTCAGCCATATTGGCATAGACCCCGAAGGACACCACTGAGAAGTGTCCCAGGGCAGATACCCTAAGTCCTTTATAGATTTTTCTTGACATATTTCTTTATATATCGCCCTTTGAGATTTTGAATTTATCAAACAACATTTAACAAAAAACAAAGGATAATTTTTAATTTAAAATTTTAGCCCTGCTTTTACAATTATGGTTTAATGTCTAACAAGATGGGAGATGAAAACCTTTAGCTGAATAAAATATGAGACAGAATTACTATGGATGACAAGAAGTGCGTACCAAAAGGAGTCTGTTATGGTTGTCTTTTGGAGGGGCCCTGCCAGAGCCTTACACATACAGAGGTGAATAGTAGCAGCCAACCACTGGACTGAGCGCAGGGTTCACAATAGAGGAGTTGGAGGGCAGACTGGAGGAGCTGGGTTTGGGAAGAACAACAATGTCACCCAACCAGACAATCCAGGGCTCCCAGGGACTAAGCCATCAACCAATGGTACACATGGGTCCAGTCAAATGATTGGCAGAGGAATGCCTCGTGGGGCATCAGTGGGAGGAGAGGTCCTTGATCCTGTGAAGGCTCAATAGAGGCCCCAGTGTGGGGAAATTGGGTGGGGGTCATGAGAGTGGGTTGGGTGGAAGAGCATATTCTTGGAGGCAGGGGTTGGGAGGATGGGTTGGGAAGGGGAAAAACCGGGAAGGGGTATAACATTTGAAATGTAAATAAAGAATATATTCAATAAAAAAAAGGAAAAAATAATATGAGACAGTCAGCCTTGGCAGTACACACCTATAATCCCAGCACATGGGTGGCTAACACAGGGGGGCAGGAGATCATGAGTTTCAAGCCAGCCTGGTTTACAAAGAGATAATCCTTTCTTTAAAATGTAAAGTGAGAGCTGGAGAGATGGTTAAGAACAGTGACTGCTCTTCTGAAGGTCCTGAGTTCAAATCCCAGCAACCACATGGTGGCTCACAACCATCCATAATGAGATCTGACACCCTCTTCTGGGATGTCTGAAGACAGTTCCAGTGTACCTACATATAATAAATAAATAAATCTTTAAAAAAAATAAAATAAATAAAATAAAATGTAAAATGAAGTCAGATGTAATGGTGCACACTTAAGATCTCGGGGAGAGACAGAAAGGTCAGGAGTTCAAGGTTACAGGCAAAGTCAAAGCCAGCATATACAGTAGTCACCTTTGTTAACTTCCTTATATTTCGGTTCTTTCAAGAATTTTCTCTGTCCTTAGTGAATGAGGTGACTGAGTGTCATTCTAAAGGGTAGATGCCGTACAATTGCGTCCACACGGACTCTGCAGCCAAACCTACATGAGTCTCATGGCTGTTCACGCCCTTTCCGATCTGCATGCTCTCTAACAACCATTCCTCCTCTATAACACGCTCACACAGTCTGTCAGGCAAGGATAAGAGAAAGCATGCCGACCAACACGAGAAGCAGCCAGCACGGAATAGATGCAACAAACACTAAGGATTGTCACAGAAGAAAAACTTGTGGCTTCTTTCCATTTCCCACATTTCTTTTAAAAATAAAATCTTTGTGGGCTGGAGATGGCGTATCAGTTAACAGCACTGGCTGCTCTCGCAGGGGACCCAGGCTCGATTCTCAGCACCCACATGGCAGCTCACAACTGTCTGTAACTCCAGTTCTACGGTATCAGATGCTCTCTTCTCGCCTTCTTGAGTACTGCACACGGGTAGTGCGCAGACATATATGCAGACCAAACACCCATAGACATGAAATTTTTAAAAACTAAAAATAAGGAAATAAAGACGAGATCATTGATTTAAAATCCCACAGGGAGCTCTACTCAGCTGACCCTTTCGAAGCCATGGAAACCTTCATATGGCTTACGATTTTCAAAGCCTCTTTCTACCAAGGCTAAACAATACTAATCGCTCACTGTCACTCACAAAGCAAACCCCAGCCCCTTAAATATATCACCAGAGAACACTAGGCATCGTGTGTGTGTGTGTGTGTGTGTGTGTGTGTGTGTGTGTGTGTGTGTTCAAGGAAGCCAAAGGCTTCGGCCAGTCCAGACAGTACAGTTTAAAGGAAATTAGACTCTAATTCAGAATTTAGATGGATAACAGGAGAATGAGGTGGTGTTATAGGCTCAGGGGGCACTCCTGCAAACCCCAAAGAAATGAAGCTCCAGTCAAGGCGGCGGATGCCTTCTGGGATTTGGACCGATAACTGGGATGGATCAAGTGGATTATCAAGGCTTTAACTAGGCTGATTGCATCCTTTCAGGCTTAATCACAGAGGCACTTCACTGGAAGGAAAGGGCTCCATCGTGGTGAAGAGTTTAGAGACAGGAAGCTTATGGCTTCCATGGGGTGGGGCTCAACACAGCCTGGGAGGCTAAGATGCAGGGCAGCTACTGTGTGCAGCTGGATGACTAAAGATGGAAGATACTAGCTTTCCAAAGCAAACCGCAACTCATGTTCCTTGGCACATCCAGACTTACTACCCAAACACTGTCTGGAAAGCAAAACTTCATGTCTGACAAGGAAAGGACAGTTGAGACTAGGGATTACAGTGACTAAGAAATGACAGACACCATCCTTTGAGTCAGAGTAGCACAGAGACTGAGAAAGAGGTGGTTATGACTTCGTTCTTTGCTGGCAAATGTGGACTCCTGGGGCTGGCACACCTACCGAGAATGAAGAAGTGATCTCCAGGCTTCCTGCCAGTCCCTTACACTGCCAACCTGTCCTCGTCCTCCCCAAAATCTATCCCTTCCTCCATCTACAAGCCACAGGCTTAAAGACTAACCCTGGGCAGTGATCTTTCTGATCTAGAGGCAGAGAATAAATAGTATAGACTTTCTCCTTGGCTACCCCTCAACTCCACTACAGCCATGGGCAATATGTAAATTGATAAGAATAGCTCTTTTTATAAAATTTTATGTATGGACAACAAATGTGAGAGCTTCGTGTAACTTTTACACGTTGTGAAATATTATTCTTTCGATTATTCTTTCCCCAACCATTTAAAGCTGGAAATCCCATTCCTTAGCTCCCACACCACATAAAACCAGGTTGGCAGGCAGAATTTATCCCAGGAGCTAGCTAAGTCTTCATGTAGCCAATGCATAATATTCTGAGACATGAATATCCAGTGCTGGGACTGAAATACCAGCCTTCCCCAAGGCAAAATGTATGTTAAAGTATCAGGGGTCCATTTTATTCCAAAACTGGCCAAAATGTAGAGAACAGCTAACCACGGATGCCCATCTCCAATTAACACATCTACAAACAACCTCTACACAGAAGGCTCAGGGGACGTTGTGGAAGAAGAGAAGAAGACTGTAAAAGCCAGAGGACCAGGATGTCTTCTATGGTATCTTCTATATATGCCAGAGACATGCCCATAAAATCTTAACAATATGGTCACCTAAACAAGACCTACCATGAGAAAACAAGCTGGGGTGCCACTGTGCCTGTGATAAAAACCACGACCAAAAGCAACTTGGTAAGAAAAGGGTTTATTTCATCTCATATCTTCCTGTCCTCCATGGAGGTAAGTCAGAGCAGGAATCTGAAGCAGGCCATGGATGGGTGCTACTGACTGGCTCGCTCCCCATGGCTTGCTCAGCCTGCTGTCTTATAGATCCTAGAACCTCCTGTCCAGGGTTGGCGCCATCCACTGTGGGCTGTATCAATCATTAATCAAGAAAACACCACACAGATTTGCCCACCAAACAATCTGGTGAAGACATTTTCTCAACTGAATTGCCTTCTTCCCAAGTGACCCTAGCTTATGTCAAGTTAACAGAAAACTAGTCAGCGTAGCCCCACCCTACATAGAGAGCCTCACCTCAGGCAACTAATGACTGCTAAGAGAAGAAGAATCAGTCTTTTCCAGGAAAAAGACCCTTATTAGGTTATCCAGTCCCAGGTGGTCAGCCCTAAACACAAATACATAGAAGCAACACTAAATAAACTTAGCAGGGTGTATTTATATCTGCAGTGTAAATGCAGCAATAAAGATAATAAAAGGACTAAGCCTTCATCTAAGCAAGCACAGTATCCTGAGAAATAAATAGCCAATACTGGGGTTGAAATACCAACATTTCCCAGATTGGTAACAATAATAATTAAAGTAGATGAGGTCATGAGTTTGCAAAGGAGTTAGGGTTGGGGACAGAGGAGGAGTTCGAGGCAGGGAGGAAGGAAGATGGAAATGATATAAACTCGGGTGTGAAGTTCTCAAGCAAAATAATAAAATACATATTAAAAAATGACTTTTTTTTTAAAGTTCACTTTCCCCAGTTGCTAGCTTTCAGCAGCTTCCTACTGTTCTATACCATGCTGCATGCTGGGAAGTAGGCCACCCATCCAGAAAAGACATTCTAGAGCTGATTATTGTCAGGGAGACCTCTGACAGAATGGTGGGAGGACCAGTCCGAGCAGGAAAAGAGACCGTGTCAAAAGGACGTGAAATCCACACCACTGAGCGCACAGTAGGTCTTAAACACAATCCATAGCCAAGCCAGGTCCAACAAGGCCTGTGCTGTGACAAGTGGTTCTCACCTCACTCCAGAATGCCCCAGAAAGCCTTCTCCCTGCGCCTTGCTGTTAGTGAGGCCACAGATTGAACAGTGAGTGGGGCGGAGAGAACTGGTTTCTGTTTGGTGTTTAGGATGTAGGACGGAGGCTGCAGAACTGTGGAAGCAAAAGCAAGCTACTAACGCTGGAACCGCAGAGCTGAGACGGGGTCGAACATCTGTTTGAAGGCGAATATACCGATCGTAACTCAGATCTTAACACCTTCTGGGCAACAACACTCGTTTACACGCAGCCTCTGAAAACAGTGCTGTTCTGTCTCCCCAGCCTGTGAAGGGCGCAGATCGCAATCTGCACTTGCTTATTTTGTCTCTAAGCAACTGTCAGATTCCATATCTACTAATAAGAAAGGGTATAATTATACCCTGATACTTTAATTAGCAGCAGATGCCAGTGTTTGTGAAGAAAATGTAAGATTTTAGAGCCCAATTATATGCAAACTTCAGGCGCCTGATGTCGGACCTCTAATTCACCCTGTAGGTCAGCAGAGACCAGCGGAGAGGCCACGGACTGCGCCGGCCTTGGCTGTGTGAGGAGGAATGGGCTCCAATTTGCATGGGATTTGCCTATCATTGCCTATCAGTGTTGGCCTGTGTTCTCCAGTCACATTCCAGGAAGCACGGTAGCACGTCTCACTTACTAACTCTCCATTTCTTTCTATCCACAAAACTTAAGCAATATTGTCCTAATGAAAGAGCAAAACCCAGAACCCGAGGAACTGGGGCAGCCCAGCCCAGTGCAAACTGTGATCGGGGCGTTTGGACAGCACCTTCCTGAGAGTGCTTTTGAGCTTTTCTGTGGCAGAAGGTATATGTCCTCGGGCCTGAAAAAAAAAAAAGAGAGAGAACTTAAAAAACATTTAACTAGTTCAGTTTATTTTTCTCCCTCAGAGTACAAGGCAAGTTACTATAATAAAGCAGAAACTTTCTTCTTGAAGTCTCGAAGTACTTGTATTAAGCCTTCCTTTGGGGAAGGACGAGAGTGATCAGCTATGTCCTTGGAGTCCCCAAGTTAGTCATCTTCGACTGGGAACGTACAAAATCCTCCCGGGACTTAAAATAGCATCAGATTTCTTTTTCTTTTTTCTTTTCCTTTTTTGTGGTCGTTTTTGTTTATCTGTTTTGTGTTTTTGAAGATAGGGTTTCTCTGGGCAGCCTTGGCTTTTACTGCACTCAATCTGTAGACCAGAATGGCCTCAAACTCAGAGATGCACCAGTCTTCTAAGTGCTGGGATCAGAGGTGTGCACCACCACCTCCCCGCTCAGATTTTTTTTTTAAAGGGTCAGGAGACGCCAGGGTTGTAACCCAGCTGGTAGAGTCTGTTCCTAGCATGCATGGACATTCCAACCTTGGCCCATAGAAATTGGGTGTGACGGCCATACCTGTAACCCCAACACTGAGAAGACAGAGAGACAAGAGACTCAGAAATTCAAGGTTACCTTCAGCTACACAGCATGTCAGCGTGGGCTACGTGAAAACTTTCTCAATAAAACAAAATAAAGGGGAACCAGGAAAGGGAAAATCATTTGAAACGTAAATAAAGAATATATCTAATAGAAAAAGAAAAAATAAAAAAAATAATGTTGAAAATTTAAAAGGTAGAAGGAAAAAAGAGGAAGGAAAAGGAAAGAGTTTAAGAGAGAAGGAAGAGAAAGGAAAGGAGGGAAGGAGGAAAAGAATGAAGGAGGGAGGGAAGGAAGGAAGGAGGAAGGGAAGGCTGGAGGGAGGGAGAGAAGGAGGGAGGGAAGAAGGAAAGAAATGAAGGAGGAAGGGAAGAAGGAGAGAGGAAGGGAAGGATGGAGGGAGGGAGAGAAGAAGGAGGGAGGGAAGAAGGAAAGGAATGAAGGAGGGAGGGAATAAGGAGAGAGAAAGGGAAGGATGGAGGGAGGGAGAGAAGGAGGGAGGGAGGAGGAAGGAGGGAGGAACAGAGGGACGGAGGGAGAGCAGCAGGGATTAGACTTGTGTTTCATGTCCCCTGCGTCTTCAGTCCTCAGCACAGTCCTGGCTCCTGTCTACCTGTCTTGGCTTTGCTAAAATGAGCACAGTGGTTCTCTCAGAGCCTCCAACAAGACACAGCTAAGACATGATCTCCCACCCATCCTACAATCCACAACCTTACAGCCACTAAGCCCGCAGACTTTCACAGCATCAGCAATCTCACCAAGCCTCAATTTCAGTTAGAGACAGACAGTCATGTGAAAAAACTCAGAGTCTAAACCTGAACACTGAAGTTTCTAAAACTAGTCTGTACTGGGTTGTTTCATAAGCACTGCCATCAAATAGGCTGGAATTCATTGTCTTCTTTTTTAATGGGTTCCCAAATAAATTTTCAAACTCTTATCTCCACTGACCAAACACCATAAGATAAAGAGACCAGGTTTGGAGCTGGAGAGATAACTTAGCAGCTCAGAGCACTGGCTGTTCTTCCAGAAGATCGGAGTTTGATTCCTAGCACCCATGTGATAGCTCACATCCATCTGTAACTGCAGCTCCAGGGGAATCTGAGACCCTCTTCTGGCCTCCAAGGGAACTGCACATACATGGCGCACAGACACGTATAGGCAGAAGGTCCACACACAGAAAATAAAAATAAGTCTTTTAAAATAGAGAGGCCAGGTTTAATAAGACGACCCCACAATTCAGGGGGTTGATGGAACCTTCCACTGTCTTTTGTTCCAAGCCAAATTCCTCCAGTCCACAGATGGTTTCCAGCCCCTTTAACACGGCTGTCATTGGGTGCCCAAAGGGGGTGAAGAATGGAGAAAACCAAAGAAAACCTGTATATTCTATTCCCAGTCTGGTCAGCCAACTATGTGGACGTGGGGGGACAATACACCAACAACTCTCCCTCCAGTCTTTCAGGCCAAAGGCAGCAAAAATCAGCATCTAAGAGGTGTGCAGGCACATGCCAAGACCCAGAGCGAGGCAAGAAAGGATGTTCCCATTCCTGCAGCCTGCCTGTGACTAACTGGTACTGCACATCGTCTGGCCGCTGTCTCCCCTAACCTCGGGGAGCAGAACCAAGTGGTCGGGAACTTCTTACCCACGCTTCATTCTTTGCATCTTCACCATTTCCGACTGCTGATGCCCCTCCCCTGTGGGGGACAATGTGGGTTTAACATAGCTAGAGGCCAAAAAAGCAAAAGGAAAAGAAGCAATTACAAATGCCCAACTCTCTCATTCCACAAGACAGCCTTCCAAACTTTCCAGTAAGTCTCCGTTGCTTTCACATCACCCCAACAATCTCCTTTCATGGCCAGCTGTGCTCAGCTCCCCCACCCCACCCCCTTGCGGCTTTATCATTTTGTCTTACCCCTCCCTAGACAGCAAACACCAACTGCCTAGCAAACTTTTTTCCGATGTCCTTCTGCTGCCATCTAGTGTCCACACACTGTCACAACCACCGAGTTCCTAAGATACTCATTGCCCTGGAAATAAATGCAAGGGGTAAGTTTGTCTCTGTCCATCCTTGCAGGGAAATGTCTATTTCTGGGGACACGCTAGTGTGTAGCATTTTGCTCTGTCCCTGACACCTCCAGATAGCCTGTAGCCTTTCCTTTCAGAAGGACCCCTCTGTAGCAGTTCTTGGATTTTCGGGTGACTTTCTAATCACAAGAAGATCTTGCTAAAATGCAAATTCTATAGCATATTCGTGTTGGTAGGATTCTTGCCTGCCCTGTATGAGAGACAAGGTTTGATTCCCCAGCACAAAGAAAGAAAGAAAAAAGAGAGAGACAGAGAGAATCAAAATGCAGATTCTGAGCTGATAAAATGCTTGCTTTGAAGCAAGAGGAACTGAGTTCGAGTCCCAGGACCAACATTTAAAACAAAACCAGGCATAGTGGTACATGCTTACCACAACCCACATGAGAGCAGGGACAGGCAGATCTCTGGAGCCCACTGAGCATCTGCCTAGCCTGCCTGGCAAGTTCCCAGCCAGCAAGAGACCCTGTCCCAAAACTACAGGGTGAATGGAACCTGAGGAACGACAGCCGAGGTTGTCCTGTGACCATCACATGCACGCACACACATACGCCCTCAGAGAGACAAGCACACACACAAAGAAATAATTGATTGATTAAAGTGCAGATTCTGACTCAGCAGTCAGGGCTGCCGGGCTCTGTGTCTATAACAAACAAACTGAGACCCAGTTTGAGCAAAGAGCCAGGAACGCCACCAAGGACACAGGAACCTCGGCTCAGACTCCGAACAGCACGGGGTTCTGTGTACGCCACAGGACAAACTCATCGCAGCCTGCTGGACCCAGCAAGCCACCATGGCGACAGCAGTTGAAGAACAGTTTGAGCTTGGAGGTTGACATCCAACTGCTACTTGCTGTGCAGCCTTGAGGGAGATGCTGAATCTGTCAGAACCTCTTTTGCCTCGGTAAAATGTAGGAAACCGTATGACCCAGTGAGAAAGAATGCATAGGACAGCCCTGTGTGTAGCACTGAACCTTCACCTTTCAGCCAAAGGAAAGCACTAAAGCCCCTCCTCTGCCCTTGAGGAGAGGGGTGCTTCTGAACCCAACGTGCAGACTCCTATGCGAAACAGGCCAGGAAGTGGAGAGAATGGGTGGGCGGGGGGGTGCTAATAAGCAGGCATTCTGCCCCCTCTGCTTTCGACTGCTGTAAAACTAGTCAGAGGGAGATGTTTGCTCCCTCTGGTGGCACCTCTTCCAGGACAGGTGGTTAATGGTCAGTCCTACCCAGTTCCCAAGCCGATGTCCCATTTGCTGACAACGTAAGGAACTAGAAGGGTGGAAATTATTTATTTCATCCATCTATTTTGACTACTGTTATTCAAGTGCCCGTCTCAACAGTGTAAATAGTGTCTGAAGTCTTAGAGTCACCCATGATCCTCTGGGCTCCAAAAGGCTCTGCCATGAGCAGCACTTGCAGGCTGTCACCCACCTGTCACTGTCCTTAGTGGTCTCCCCTCCAGTCTTGCATCTCCAGTATGCTTAGGGTCTCCACAGAAACAGTGTCACCCACAGCCTCCCGGCCCCTCTGCAGGAACTCCACTCCTGCCACATCGTGCCAAGCCTCAGCAGGTGTCCACGACCCCTTCCTGCCTTCGAAGCCAGTATCATGTTGGAGGCTCTTACGTATTAGCAAGCTTGGCTACCAACTTGAGAGGCAGCCTTGACCTCCTCCCGAGGCCATGGCAGTCTGAGTGATGGCCCTGACCGAATGAATCCCAGGAGATTTCATTTCAGTAATGCTGATCTCTCTGTGATGGCAGACAATTTCTCAGTCCACGCTGACCAAAAGTTACCTATTCGTCATTCAAAACATCACACGAATGGCCCCAATAGGTCTTTAAGGAGCTCTGAGACGTGACTCTGAAACTTCCCAAGCCAGGCTTCCAGCCTCCTCACTGCTCATTATCTGCCAAGCTCCTCCCACTCAAGCCAAGCTCCGAGCACTCAATGGCTTTTCCAGCCCAGAGCTACGAAAGCATTCACTTTCTTCCAACTACTTAGTCTGAAATCTAAAAGCTTCAAGGTCAGCATCCCGTTATCCATTAACAACTTCTGTCCTGGTTCAATTCCCGTTGCTGTGACAAAACACAGACCAAAACCAACTTGGGGTGGGGCGGGGAGTAACTTCAGCTCACAGGTTACAGTCCACCACTGAGGGAAACCAAGGCAGGAACCTGGAAGGAGGACGGGAGAATGCTTCTAACTGGCTTGCTCTCCATTACTTGCATGCTCAGCCTGCTTTCTTATACAAGACTACCTGCCGAAGGATGGCCCCACCCACGGTGAGCTGGCCCCTCCCACATCAGACATTTATCAAGAAAATGCCCCCATAGCCCTTGCACTCAGGCTAATTCAGGAGGCAATTCCTCAACTGGGGTGCCTGCTTCCCAGGCAATCCTACTTTATGTCAAAGTCACAAAAAAAACCAAAACAAAACAAAACAAAAAATACTGAACCAGTACACCAGTGTCGCTTGGCAGAGGCAGCCACAGTTGGGCAGTCAATCTTCAGGCCCTCCAAAGCTCCTCCTAGCTACGATCATCTTTTATTCCTTCCTGCCCACAGACATCTCAATTTATCCTCTCACAAAGGAAAATGATAGCAAGGTCCTACCCTTTTTATTTTTTTTTTTTCCGTGAAGAGAAAAGAAAACTAATATTGTTTTCCTGCTTGGAGCCTTGTCAGAAATGCCTAGAAGACAAAATTAAATCTGAGATCAATCAAAACCTTGAGCAAAGAGATAAGCCAGACCTCCCTCAGGGCTCAGGCTACACAGACCCCTGCCAGGCACTGGAAGTCCAGGCCTTGGCAGGTGACCTTGGGAAGAGAGTTGGGTGCCCTTCCTGTCCCAGGATTTTACCTCCTGATGACGTCAACCTTACCCTGATCTGATCCCAGTTTCGGGTGCACAGCCTCGGTCCCTTGTTACCTATTCCCCAGAGTGACATCGGTGCGAAGGGCTAGGGAGCCCTGAGCTGTGAGTCTGGCTTCTTAAATACTCTAAGGGTGGTCTCCATGACCCTCAAAACAGCAGCCAGCCACTAAGCATTGTGTCTTTCCCCATCATAAGGATGACATAGGTTGATTGAGGATTTTCTTTTTTGTCCTTTTAAATTGTAAGTGGCTGTAGCTCGAAATGTCACAAATACAAAAATAACATCTCTTGACACTCCACAGCTTAAAAACAGTTCCTGGGATGAGGTCTATGTTCTGTTTCTCCACAACCACTTGGCTGGCGCCTCCCTCTCTCTCTCTCTCTCCCTCCCTCCTTCCCTCTCCCTCCCTCCCTCCCTCTTCCATGATAATCATCATGCCTTTTCATAGTCTGTTTTTGCAGGTGTCCTGGTCTCCTGCAGTATTTTTCCCATCTCTGCCTAGCTCTTGCTTCCTCAGACCCATCCATCAGAGCCTCCTCAGCAGGTCCCAGCTCTGGTACAGCCTTTGGTGGAGACTGCACGTCTGTCTGTACCCAGGATCCAGTTTCCAGCCTTCCCTTCTGCTTTCAGACTTGCTTTGTTGCTCTCTGGGCGGAGGCTCTGTGGAACATGAGTGGAGCTGAGACCTTGGTGACTCTCTTGGGCTCACTCCCCGTGCCCTCAGCTACCACCATGAGGATGGAGGCAGAATCCTTGCTACTTCATCTAGGCAGGGGGCCACGGCTTGGAGCCAAGCAGCAATGTGTCTGGGGACCAAGGAGGGAACTGATGATGGAAAACGCATCAAAAGAACAGGCCATAACTCCGGTTTTCTTTCTCAAAACACCTGACCATGATGCCTCCTCTCTATTCCTGTCAGACTATCCCAAAGCAGCCAAACAGGACAGCTGCCTCACATGAGGAATGGGGCTTTGGCCAAGCATACAGAGGTACAGTCCAGGCCTCTGGGCAGAAATGCCTTGACTCAGTGTTCTGTCTCCCAGGGTCTCGGTGTACTCACTCATGAAGGTAATAACTCGAAGTGTTTCTGAAGTTCACAGAAGACAGAGGCCATAATAGACCTGAGGCACCACTGTCTCTTGGCTTCTGTTCAAAACTTCTTCCCACCGAGGGTGGTAGTGCACACACCTTTAATCCCAGCACTTGGGAGGCAGAGGCAGTTGGGTCTCTGTGAATTCAAGGCCAGTCTGTTCTACACAGTGATACCTTATCTCAAAAAAAAAAAATTAAAATCTTCTTATGACCTCTTCCATCTCTCTGTAGGAAAAGTTGGCTCTTGGATAATTTCTCCTAAGAAAGCTCTCTTTCAATCAGTCACTCCACTTGTGAGCATTTCCTGAGCACTTACACTGTGCCAAGACCCTTTGCCAAGTACTGGGCATTAAAATCAAATGAGACAGCCCCTGCTATCTAGGGGGTCCCAAGGCAGCAGAAAAGACAAATACCAGGTAAGACAGGCCACCTCAGAAATGTAGAGGACGGGGAGCTATGGGATTCGTGAGGACAACCCACGCTCTCTTTGGAGCCATGGTCTCAGTCAGGTTACCTGCCCTCCTTGGGAGGGAAGACTTCTGGCATGAAAAGCGGCGGACTGAAAGCCGTCAGTATCTAAGGCTCGTAAGTCTTCCATGTCTTGCTCCACAAGGTCTTGCTATGAAGAAAACATGAAGAAGGTGGGGCTAGGAAGGGTTTGTCTCCCAATGGTGAGGACCTGAGTTTGATCTACAAGAGATGGGAGAAGCCATAATGGCACACCCTCAAAATCTCATTGCTGGGGAGCCTGAGACAGGTGGATTGCTGGGACTGGCTAGCAAGTGACCCTAGCCTATTTGGAAAGTTCCAGGCCAGCGAGGAATCTGCACCAAATAGTATGAATCGTGCCCTTAGTGGCTATTCCTGGTTGTCAACTTGACCGTATCTGGAATGAACTACGATCCAGAATTGGAAGGCTCACCTGTGATCCTAATCTGGAGGCTGAGAGATTCAAGTTTCTGACCTGGATCTTGGCATGGAGATCTTGAGGCATAGTAGCTATGAGTCCCAGATTAAGACAGGGAGATCTCTGAGTTCAAGGTCATCTGGGACAAAGCAAGTCCCAGATCCTGGTGTGATGATGGCACACATCTTTAATCTGGGCCACACCCTCTGCTGGAGACCTATGTAAAGACATTGGAAGAAGGAAGATTGACTCTGACTCTTCCTGGCCTGCTTGCCTTGTGGGACTGAGCAACTGCTAGATCCTCGGACTTCCATCCACAGCTGCTGCTGACCACTGTTGAGGAGTTGGGACTACAGACTGTAAGTCATCAACACATTCCCTTACTATATAGAGACCACCCATAAGTTCTGTGACTCTAGAACTCTGACTAATACAGTGCCTCATTTTTCCCTCTGGCTTCCACATACATGTACACACACATGCTTACACATGCACACACACACACACACACACACACACACTGTAAGAGTATCTTGTGTATCACTTATAACCAAGCAACCTGCCATCTACCCCCGCACCCCAATCTTTGGTCATGGCTGAGAGAATCCGCAGGGGTCTCCTGGATGCACCTGGAATGAATTCAAGTCTCATCCTAGCGTGGCGCGCAGCTGCTGGAGTTAATAAGGAAGTTCTGGTTGCTTCGGGAGGCAGTTCAGGGCTTTGAGCTATTTATAGACACTTCAATATGCACAACCGTTGCCTTACACTTTCCATTAACCCCTCCGAGGTTTTATCCGGCAGATTAATTTCCCAGTTCTCTGAGGAATGCTGGCCTTTATTAACCCCATTAGGACATTTTCTTTAGGGGTTCAATTCTCTGTGTGTGAAAAAAGAAAAACTCTGAACATCTTCATAGGCTTGTTCAATTTACCTTGCGCTTCTTAAGTTATAAAAATAATAATAATAATTTCAAACTCCAAATGATAAACATTCCAAACACTTTTCATAGCAAATAAAACTCAGGGCATGCAATTTTAAAAAACCCCACAAATCATGCATAAGCATGGTGCCTTATGCAGTTGCAAAAATGGTAACATGTATGGCTTTGTAAGTATTTTTATAAACTAAAAAAAAGAAGAAAGGGAAAAAGAAAGAAAGAAAGAAAGAGAAAGACAGAAAGACCTTACATATGACCTGAGTTCAAGTCCCATCTCTGCCACCAGTGACTCTCTTTGTGCTGAGGTTGCCTTTGACATAAGAGAGAACTCAGTTGAAGAATGTGCTGAATTTGATTTGATTCAATCAAATCAAAAATGATTCTCATTCGAGCATCAGAATCCTCTAAGTGATGGTGCGGAGGGCCTGGCATGTGGCTTGGCTGGCAGAGTGCATGAAGTCCTGGGTTCAAGCCCCTGCTCTACAGAAACCATTTGTGATGGTGCCTAGCCATAATTGGAGCATTCAGGAAGTAAGAGGAGGAAGATCAGAAGTTCAAGGTTATCATCAACTTTGTTGCAAGTGCAAAACCAACCTGGGCTACAGAAGACCCTGCATCAAAAGTTTTTATTAAAGAGGATATTGCAGATTGGTCCCATTGCATAAAGTAACAAATGCTCCAGCCGCCCAGGGCTTCTGAGTTCTACCCAGTGTTCCCTCTTTTCCCTATGTTGGGTCCATGGGGCTCTGAGGGATCCCTAGAGCATAAGTTGAGGCTTCTTGAATCGAGTAAGTTCTAAATCTCCCATAAGCCTCAAGCTTTGTTAATCTCACCGCCAAGCCCTTGCTTCCATCAACCCAACTAGCACCTTAGGGTGGTGTCCTGCTGCCCTAAGTGGTTCTAAGCCTGTAAGAGAGACCTTCATAACAACACAGAATGACCACCTCCCTTGAAATTACCACATTCGGTGTGGTTCGTCCAAGAGCACAAAGGCATTCAGTAAGGGACAGGGGACCGAGGTGACTTCACTTCACAGGAACAAGAGTAGAATAAGGAGATTGAAAAAATGGCTCAAGAATCCCCAGGAAGATACAGGGAAATGACAAGTCACATCTCTTACACTTTCCATTAACCCCTCCGAGGTTTTATGACAAGCACAGGGCAGAGAACTTCTCAAAGACAAGCTCCACATCCCGCCACACATCACTAGAGAAGGTGGAGACGGTCACCATGGGAACGGTGAACCCTCTCACCATCCTCTAGGGGATGGCCAGCCCTGAGCCTGAGTAACCCCAAAAGCAATGGACAGAGGATGGTAAGAACCATCCCAAGGTCCAGGATTTCAAAGCCATTGTACCTGAATGGGGAAATGCCACTCACTCCCACCCTAAGGGCATGGAGTACAGACTGAAGTTCCAAAAACGCTGGAAGTCATGAAAATCTCACTGGAGACATTTGAAGAGATGACTGACTGGCTGAAATCTGGAGGGAAAAAAAAATCTGGCTGTTTGTGGACAGTCTGACCAAATACCTGAGGACTCCATTGTCAAATCAAGTTGGTGTTGCCCATTACAATTGCTGCCTGTTTCTGAGGTCTGCAGATCAGGGGATGGGTGAGATTTAGATAAAGTAGACACACCCAGGGAAAGATAAAACTCAGTGGACAGAGAATGTTCTGCAGGCCCAAGGAATCCCAGAGAACTGTAATTATTGAGACTGGCTTTCTCTGTCCTTGCCCTCGCCGCCAACAGCCTACGGTGTGAACCGGATCACCCAGCAGTCACTGAAGAAAGCAAGACAAGCCCATGACACAGCTCCTGCCCCTTGATAGGAAAATAAAAAACTATGGAACTCAAGAAGTCTGACCCCCTAAGCGGGATCAAAGAGAAGCCCCCAGATAGCAATGGGGTGTGGTCGGGTGATTGGTGTTGGCTCTGTGACTGCCTCATGGGCCTGCGCATGGCATGCTAGGCCTTTCTAGGTCTGAGGCCCATCTTCCATCCTGCTCCTTCTGCTTCCTTCTCTCTGCCATCTCTGCTATGTCTGGTTGTCTCATTGCTGAAGTGGGTGGGGGTCAAAGAACACAAGCTTGAAGGCCGTGATAATTAACTGGAGTGGACATTAGTGCAGAGTAAGTATGCCGTGACTATTGACCAACATACTACAGCACAGCTAAGCATGTCCCTGGCATCACTACCCACTTCAGAATCTAACACACACGGTCCGGGCTTTCCTGGTTATTTATTAATGAAGAACCTTGACTAGGTCACTCAACATCCCTGTCCCCCAGTTCCTGGGAAACAGAACAGCAATGCTTCTTGCCTCTCAGGTCTGTTGTGAGAATTTGATGAGACAAAGCAGAGAAATCAGAACACTGCTGGACATGTTAGGCAAGCGCAGTATGGCAGGGTGGCCTCTGTCACCACACACAGTGCCATTTAGCACCTCTGTGGCTATTTCATCAGAGATACTTGCACCCATCTGCCAAGCATCCTTTCAATAAGAGATACGGGTTTGCATCCTTTTTTTTTTCTTTTAACCAGAAACTTCCCCGATATCCACACCATCCTCTTCCATGAGGCCTCCCTGTCCCTGTCTTCCTAGAAAACAGGAGAGGATATCCTGAAGAAGCAGATGTCCGCAGGCCCAGGGTCCACTCTGCAGCCTGGCCTGTGTCCGTAAGTGTCCATCCCAGTCCCTACTAACCTAGCAAGAAGAGAGTTATCATCCCAGTGTGCTGTCTCTCTAACGACAATGACAAAAAATTGCTGACGGTACCTCTCTGTCCCATGAGGAGAGAAAGTCAGGCTGGACCTGTGTGTTAGTCAGTCCAGCCCTAGGGTAGACCTTGTAACTCTTCTTCCTGTCACTTCTGTAATGAGCACAGTCTCCCTGAGCAGGCACCATCCCCCCACTGATGCCCTCAGAGCCCGGCACCCATGGCAGCTTCCTGCCCCTTACGAAAGTGGCTGCAATCTCTCTTAGGCCGTTAATTCAGAGTGCCAGTATCACACAGACCCAGGGAGGTATCCGCTGTCTCAGTTCCATCTGCTGAATAACAGAAAACGAGCCAGGAAGAGGCTGGAAGGCACTCTCCCCAACTCTAACCAAACTGTAAAGTTAGACAAGAGTCTGGGGAAAGAACTCAACGGATGGAGTGCTCGCCACAAAATCTGGAGAGCCCATGTTCTCATGGTTGTGACCCATGGAAAGTTCAGACACGGTCAGACTCCTACAACCCTAACACTAGGGAGGCAGAGAGCTAGGTGGATTTCTGGAGTTTGCTGGCCAGACAGTCTAACCAGTCAGAATGCTCTAACTTCAGTGAGAAAGCCTGTCTCAAAGCATAACGGTGGCGACCAATCATGGAAGACACCTGAGCTCGATGACTGGCTTCCACTGGCTTGTACATACTTGTGAATCTACACACACACACACACACACACACACACACACATGCACCACAAAACTTACACAAGGCACTAAGGATGTAGCTCCGCTGACAGTCTTTAAGCAGCACGCCCAAAGCCTTGTCTGCATCCTATGGTCTGCTCACTCTGCGACCCAAGAGTGGCTTTTTTTGACCCAATGGTGAGTTGTGATACAGGATTTGTGTCTGCAGGTGGCAGTCACCGGCTGGGGATAAAGCCTAGTGGCAAAGTGCTTACCTTGCTATCAGGACACTGGGTCCCCAACACTGAGGAGAAAAAAGAAAACAGTTTTTGACGGATCCTTAATATGACAAACACTTCTCACTCAATGTGGTGGTGGTTGTCACTTAGGTTTGTCTGTTTCGGTTTGGTTTTAAGACAGAATCTCTCATTGTAGCCCTGGCTGACCTGGATCTCACTATGTAGACCAGGCTAACCTCCAACTTACAGAGATCAGCTTGACTCTGCTTCCTAAGTGCTGGGATTAGTGACGCGTACTACCTGATAATAGCCAGGTAAGCAGGTTGGGTATTGGCATGGGGCACGTTTGGAGGGGCTGAGAGACATGAGTAGAAGAAAGATCCTTGAAGCATGTCTCTGTGGCTTCGGAGTCGAAGCTGTAAAGTGCCATGGAATCCCGTATTGTGAAGGAAGGATCCCTTCATCTTCGTGACTTCCGAAGGCCAGGGCTATCCACTCTCCAGGGAAGGTGGCATCCTACCCCAACACAGCTCTTCTTTATGGTCTGCGTGTAAATAAAGGCAGAACACACAAGACAGGGTGTGATTCAGTATCCAGTATTTCAGTTCAATAGACACTTGTCAACCAGTGGCTGTTAACCAAGCGAGTCCTCAGACCTTGAAGGTTCTGTGTTCAAACCGAGCTGCCAGTCCTTGAGGAGGCCCTGCCTCACTCCTTGGCCTTGAACCCCCGACTCTCCACACACCTTCATTCCTGGCCTGCTCGTGTCCACTGCCTCCTGGGATACCCCACGCCACCCAGTTGATCTAGAACATTCCTACTTGCCTCTCAGTTTCCAGGTCCCAGGTAATTTGATGAAGAGCATCATTTTGAGGGGAAAGCGTCTCTGAGGTGTTTCATTTGGGAGTCGACCTGCTGCTCCCTGCTAGACTGTGATGTCCTCAAGATCCACAGCTGGGTCACAATACTGGCATCAACTGAGAAGTCCAACAAGATACAAAGAAAATCACTTCATAACTGAACAAAGGAGAGAGAGAGAGAGAGAGAAGGAGGAGGAGGAGGAGGAGGAGGGAAGAGAGAGAGAGGGAGAAGGAAAGGCCCAGGTTTCCCCTCTCTTGCTAATATGAGCCATTACTGCTCCTTTCCAAGCAACGGCTCCAGAGAGTTCCATCTTCCAGGCCTATAGGTTAAATCAAGGAGCGTGACTAATACAAGATGCCTACCCAACAAACCGCTCTACTTTCTGAAATACTAACCCAGAAAAAAACCCAAATCCACTTTAGTCAACCCCCCTCAGTCGTGCCCAAATTACTTCATAAACTCAGACCCCTCTTGCCTCAAACACTGTGGTTTCCTTCAGTGGGATAAGCTAGGAACCCAACCCTGACTCCAGGCCCAGGCCTGGTAGCTTTGGGTGGGTCACTGGCATCTGTTGCTGCCCTGCCTCAGAAAGTAACATCTTGACACAGTCCACTGCAGCCCACCCTGAAGCGCCTTACACTTCCAGGGGCGTGAAACTCCCCCACCCCCACCCCAGATCCTTCCCTGGGGTCTGGGTTATTTCTTCCTGACAGCTTCGTCAGCTAACCCACTGTGGGCATGGAGCAGGCCTCACCAGGAGTTAAGACATCGCAGAGCCTCCCGCAAGGCCTCTAAGGATCTTGACCAAGCACTACAATGGGGTTCCTGATTTTCCCTCCTTCCCAGCCCGGGTTCTGAGAGCGGAACCCCAGGACAGGAAGGAAGAAAATCGCGCTTACTCAGCACTTCATTTAATTCTGTTTGTTTGTTTGTTTGTTTTGCCTTCCACAATGTTTTTAAATTTGCAAAGTTGCCATGACACCGCTCAACTTCTGAGACCACCGCTGAGGCTCCAGTATCTTCCCCAGATGGCACTTGGCTGATTATTGCCGAGGACCGCAATCTCAGACCCTTAATGGGAACACAAGTTAACGAGCGGGCGACAGCAAGAGTTCACCAGGGGGAAGGAAAAGACGAGTCCTAAGGCTTAAACATATCTGTAAAACATCTGCAAATAGGACTGGGGAGGTTGCTGGGAGCCCACGGCTTCCGTTTAACACGTGCAATTAGCATCTGAGGATGTTGCTTGCTGGAGAGGCATGGCCCGAGTGTGGACCTCACATCCATTTCTCCACTGGAACGCACCTCTAAAGGCTTCGCTGTCTTTGTTGCAGCTTCTGCTTCAACAACACACCATCTCCAAGGACAGGGACCGCCGTGGGCCCCTCTCTTCAAAGGCATACTCGAAGAAACTGCAGCGTTTCTCGCCCAGGAAAATGTGATCTTCTTTTTTTTTTTGTTCAGCTTTACCAATGGTAAGCAAAAAAAAAAAAAAATTCTGAGTGATCAAAAATAACAAAAGTGTTTAGGGCCTTTTTTTTAATCTCCCTTTCTTACATTCCTTCTTTTCTCTCTCCAAAATGGTTCTTGAACTGGCAAGGGCAGTACAAACAACATTCAATCTTAAAAGATTCATAGAAAACCTGCATGCCCCTCGCCCCTATGTCCCCACTGTTCTGCCGCTCATCCCCCACCCCAGTCCCGCCCTTGTCAGCAAGGAAACCAGGTCACCCATGCCAAAGCCACTCAACCTGACTCCCTGAAAGGACCAAAGAAACAGCTGCCCACAGCGTCTTTCTTTCCCTAGTAAAGGAGGTAGGACTGTAACAAACGACTTTTTTCCTCCAGCGAAAATTCATTCCACCAGCCCCAGGAAGGGTTGCAAAGCAGAAGTCACTTTGCTTAAGAAACATGAGACCTGGAGACGAACCTCAATTTTGCCGCCTGTAAAGTGAGATTCTTCTGCCTGACCCCACATCAAAGGCGTGTTGTAAGAAATAGTTGAACAGTATCTTTAAAATGCCTGTGGTTTCTCAGAGGGGAAAAAAAATAGAGTATAAGATGAGACTATAAAATAAATGTGGGAAGAAGAGCAGTTAAGAGCTCTTTTTCTTGCAAAGGACCCAGGTTTGATTCCCAGCACCCACATGGCTGCATGCAGCTGTCCATAATTCCGTTTCCAGAAGGATCTAGCTCCTTCCCTTGGCACCAGGAACATACATGCTACACATACTTAGATGCAGGCAAAATATCCATACACATAAAATATTTAGTATCATACACATAAAATAGATTTAAATTTTATAAATGTAACAGGGCTGCAGAGATGGCTCACTGGCTAAAGCACTTTCCACACAAGCCTGAGTACTGGAGTTTGGGTCCCCCAAAACCCACAGAAATGTGGGCGAGGTGTGATAGTCTGCCTGAAATTCCACCCTCAGAAGGCAGAGACAGGATCCTCAGAGCAAGCTGGCTACTGAGATTAGCCACATCGGTGAGCTCCGGGTTTGATTGAGAGACCTGCCTTAATGAATAAGGAAGTGAGATACAGGATGAATCCTGACTTCAACCCTGTGCCTCCACACAAGCACGCATGTGCACACACACACACACACACACACACACACACACACACCACGTGCCTGTAAACATGCATATATACACAAAAATAATTATTAATCGATCAATTACTTTAGTAAAACATCCATAAATGAATGAGGCGAGTTATTAGGCAATGATCAGAAACTGGTATAGCTGCCAACACACCAGGACCTCCAAGAAGATAGTTGGATCCTGAGGGGCTGGAGTAGTGTCAGCTCTTGAAGGCGACCTGTGGTGCTGGTCAGTAAGGATGCCGTCCACAGAGCTGAGAGAAGGAACATCATACCTCCCCACACTGCCAGTGCCCGACCCCACACTACCTCCCCACGGCTCCAGCAATGGCTACCCCATCCTTCCTCCTCCATGCACCAGCCCCTCACCATCCTTCCTCATCCCACTGTCTTCTCATGGACTACATCAAGTCGGCTGACCACCCGTCAATCACCGTCACAGACAGCAACCACCCACCACCTCCATCACCTGTTTTGTTCTGACTTTAAAATGTATCCCAAAAGGGGCTCCCATGTTCCGTGTTTGGTCCTTAGCTGGCTGTGCTGTCTGGGGAGGGTCGGGGAACTTGAACTAAAGGAACAGCCTCCCCCAGGGGTTCCTACCAATCGTGAAGTCCTGCAGCTTCACCGGGGCCCCGGAACCAGAGTCAAACGTGCACGAGCCCTCTGAGACTGTGAGTGAGGTGATTCCAAACCTCCCAGGCCAACATCTCATCCGTCTGTACACTTCACCGCAGCGATGGCGCCTCCAGCTCCGCCCCGCCTCACCTTCATCCTCACCACAACCCTACCGGTACAATCCCGCCACTACCCACCCCTGCTCTTCCGCCCACTCGATCTTCACTCTATCCCCCTAGTGTTCCGGAAACGGGATCCAGAGATGTGAGATCGCAGGTCTGCACTGTCCAGGCGCCTTTAAATGTATCGCCAGAGCACCACTAATGAGTTAACTAGAACAGGCGCGATGACCGCAGCAGAGCGTTGAGCGGCTGCAGCCCAGCCAGGGCCTAAGTGCTTGTAACTGCTTTATTCAGAAAGCTGCTGTTATCTTACAGGTTAGAAACTGAAACGCTGAGACCCTAACTGGCTTAAAGCCTGCAGTCAGTAATTGTCCGACTGGGACTTACCACAGACCGGGCAGCTTGGAGGCCTGTGCCCTTAAACAATTCATCATGCTTGTCAGCACACAAACTCAGTCTTGGGCACCTTAGGGAAGGGCGTCTATTAGGTTCACTGGGTTTAGGACACTGGTGCCACCTGGTGAAAGCAGGATACAGTAGCGGGTCACACTCTTGGCTACAACAGTCTCCACCTTGAGCACCTGCTCAAAGGACAAGCCGCTTCCCACAGCCAG